>JAOBAZ010199758.1:0-10205 GCA_026546875.1 Pteroeides caledonicum
AACGAACTAAGGCTCAGCTAACACAAAGGCGTATATTTACTAGGGAGTGGGTCAATGGAATGGGAGTGGCCCTTGGCTTTTTAAACCATAACGTTTGTAACTGTAGCTCGATGTTGTTTTCTGTCGAAAAATGAATGTTATTCTGGCAGTTCCGAATTTAGGGTTGTAGAAAATGGGATTGCTAAATATCGACAACTTGTACTCACCAAAAATCCGCCTATTTTTTTTGAGGATTCCTAGGTGTTAGTTAATCGATTCTGGTGATGTTTTGTTGATGATCGGCTTAGTTTCTGTGTTATTTTTTTAAACTTCATTCTTTCTTACCGAACCTAAACTTTTACATTTTTGCCAATTTCCGACCATTTTGCAAGGCTTTGATTTTCATCCAATTCTCTAAGCAAGTTTTCGCACCTTTTGAGATTTTTGCCGAAGCTTGCTTAATATATAAATTGCGTCAACTTGATTTATTTCGTTCCTGTTTTATAGACACTTTGTTAGGGTGAAAAAGATAAACATTTTTTTATAAACAAAATGTGTCCAGTTTTTTTTTTATCAAATATATAGCTATCAAAAAAGTTTAGAGCTGCTAGGTGGAAATCAATTACTGAAGTGGTAGTCAATTGACAAAAATATAAAACGTTTTGCTGTCGTTTAGAAAGTACGAAGTAAAATTATTATATTATTTATTTAAACGATTTCACAGCTTCTTATTGGCTAATAGCCATGTGTGAAATGGTCATATCCAGCGAGTGATGTCGTAACGTATAGGACCATGGTCAGATCCAGCACTAGTGCACCTAGTTTGCATAACAAAACGCCATATGACGCCATAACGTATCTCACGTTATGGCGTCATACCAATGACGGCGAAGGAGCGAAGAATGTGAAACAACACAACTGGCTTCCTTTAAAGAATTTTTCGTTCTTTTAAGTAAATAATAAAACAATTATTTAATTCGGTTTTCGTATGATATGAAGAATTATCAAGCCTCATCTTGTCGTTATCAACCTCAGTCTTCGGCTGTGGTTGATAACGACAAAGTTTTTAATTCTTTTAATTGAAGTGGCTTGATAATTCTTCATATCACGCTCAACCTCATTCAACACTTAAATATTAATTTTGAAAGTTTTAAAACTGATTTAAAAGAGATCACTATTATTTATCATGATGTATCTTTATTGGTTCTCATTGCAAATATCTTTTAAGGGAATGTGCCACTCAAACACGTCGAGAAAAATCAACGAGTGTTCCGAAACCTGCAAGATACATGGCTGGTTTACGAGGTTGTAATTCTACCAAAACAGCTATTACAATGGTGGACCTTACGTTAGATGTCGATCAAACATAACCTCACTATTTCTTCGTCACATGGGTTTGTTAAAAATGTCCTACGTACTGTAATTCTAAATATTAACCATTAGAAGTGATATATTGTAATATAACATGTAATATACATCATTTTAATACCCGCCATTTACTGACAAGCTTCACTTTGCATAGATTTTTTGCAAAATGCCTTTCGCCCACAACTCTGCTGTGGTGTTTATAGTTGCTGGATTAACGCAGATGTTTTCTTCATTGCCTTCGCTAGCCTGGCTCGAAAACTTCATAATTCTTCGAGTCGATTGATAAATTTGACCTAACCAAACGGTTCCCCCACAGCTGAGAATGAGACAAGGAGATTTTTGAACTCACTTACCTCGGAGAGGTATTATACATATGACTATAAAATATTTTTGTGCTAATTAGAGTAATACTCTAACTGGCAATGTATATAAATAAATCAATAAATATTGATGTCGTTAAACTGACTTGCAAAAGTAACAAGCAAGGGTTTCTTTCCACACGTACCTTTTAAGAGATTGTGAGCGATCTTTCTTGTTGACAGTGTCGAAGTAGCGCAAATCTTGTTCAATTACACGAAAATATTTTCCTTGTCGTCACTCACGATATTTTCAGTCGAAGCAATTAAACTAATTGGCAAAAACAGTGTCATGGGGGATGAGAGAATGCTGTGTAGGTCTATGTGAACTTGTCGATTATTTTTGATATTCTGATTTTTTTCAAAGTAACTTGATTTTCAGAACCAGAACCGGAAAACGTCCTTTATATAAACAATGACTTAATCTAGTCGTTAATATTATACTGTCTGATGTCTTGAATTGTACCGACTTCTCGATCGAGGCATCACTTAAACAATTATGTGATCAATATAGCATGAGGTGATAGACGTCTGGGAAAATATGGCTCCCATTATGGTATTATTTTAACATCAATGAGTTCGAGTCTCGCTCGAGGCAACGATTTTTCGTTGTCTCAATAACAGTGTTAGACAAATATTGAAAAACGTTTACATGTCTCTGAGGATGATTCTGTAATAGAATTGAAACACTGTAAGTCATCTATGGCAAACGTTAAGTCGTCGCGAAGATATTTCGTGCACTTAAATAGAATATACTCACCACCAATCCCCGTTGACTCGATAGCTTAATGGGTAGAGAGGCGGTTTAGAAACCCGAAGGTGTGAGTTCGATTCTCGCTCGAGGCAACGATTTTTCGTTGTCTCAATAACAGTGTTAGACAAATATTGAAACATATCAACTACTTTCAATAAAAGCCTTCTTGTTAATGTCACAATGTGAATTCGTTTCTCATCACCAACTTTCGAACTAACAAGTGAAATCGTCTGGTGCTAGTTGTTCCGATCACTACCAGAAATAAGGAAAGAAGACAACTTGTGCGGTATTAACTACACTATAATTTACTCAGATATTACCTAGTAAAATACTAAATATCAATTAATTCCTGAGCGACATGGAAGAGGTTATTTTGAATATGAATACAAGTATATTTTCTCAGTAGAAAAATAAACCAATTATAAGGTTAAGAATGAGTATTAAATACTTTTACACCGAACCAGAACCAGCTTTTAGACCCAACTAGAGTTAGCACTCATTCTTACCCTCTACGTACTACTACTACTACACGACTTGAGTGCAAATACCACGATATTATATTTCGTGTTGTTACAATACCCTGCTGACTCGTGTCGTTTTTGACATATTTATTATCATCTTCTTTTCTACATCCTATCTTTTATCATTTATTTTTAATGCGTTATTACTCGTATGCTTGCTAGAACTTATGGTGAGATCTTTTCTATAAATCACTTTATGAGCTTTCAACGTATTTATTTAATAATCTGTTTTTTGGCCTTTTTTGAGACGTGTGTTGTGTCAAAGACCAAAAGGCTATGGTTTTAAGTATAACCCTCTCATTGTGCTCCCTTGACAGGGAAAATCGTCTGGTAATAGGCAAATTTCACTACGATAACTGTTGACAATCGCACGGTTAACAAAGCAGTTTTTAACACCTCCGTTGCACAGCCCGCCGCCTTGTCAACTGAAATCTGTCGTTAGCCATGAGCAATTGGTTAAAACGGTCGTAGCGAAAGGGTTACGTTTTTTGTAAAATCTCCAGTTCTCTAAGTTCCAATTGTTGTAAAGAGCCGAAGTTAGAATGCCATTTTCTCTGTGACATGCAGGTTTTTAACATTTGTGGAAGTTAATGAACGCGTCAAATGATTTTTCTATAATACAAGTACCGCCATAATAAGAAGTTAGCACAAGTAATCTTACCCAAAGTCTACACCGACATCAATTACCTTTGCTCGCTGGGTTTATTAGCCGCTTTTTTATTAAACTAATTCAACGCAGACATCGTGAAAAGAAGTTAATATCTTATTCAAACATACGTTTTAAATGTGGATAATAATAATAAACGGTTTTGCAGTCTCTTTACTGTTGAAAGCAAAAACAGTAAAATATATTTTGGACGATATTAAGACGATGTTTAAAATGTCATTAATAATTCATACAAACCAAAGGCTTTTTTAAATATACACATCAGTTACTCATAAATCACCCGTTCGGAATAGTTGCATCTAATAAATTATTTCATTATTTATTTAAAACAACACTCGCGTTTGATTGGCAGATCACCAACAGTGAAATCATCATATCAACTCAAACCTTCCCAAATATGGGACTGTGACATCTGATGTAAAATTACTGACCGACTGACGTCACTGCATTCGAAAAACGTTATTGCATGACGTTAAAGAAGCCGTTTCCCCCGTTTTCTTGAAAAGAAAGGAAAGGAAAGGAAAGGAAAGGAAAAGAAAGGAAAGGAAAGGAAAAGAAGTTTGAATGTCGACATTTTGTGACTTGATATTCAAGTGATACTGAGGAGACAAAGGGATACATTTTGACCTTATGTGAAACCAGTGAATTGGTTTATCACTTCAAGGTTATCCCAAGGCCTTTGACGTTACGATCTAATTTTGGGTATTGCCGATATAATTAGATTCTTTGTCAGCACAATGTAAATTTATTACCACGACACCTTAAAATGAACATTTTCTAGTAAAAACAAAAAACAAATCAAACTGATGAACATGAATTATTTTTCTTTCCTGAACTCCATCTTTGACGAGTCAAATGATTTTGCCCTAGGGTAAAATTCCGAGGTTTGTGCCATTGGTCGCAATTAAATATGGAACCAAGTGGAGAACGTCTGTACAGTTTGGCTAGTTAACAATTATTAGTAACAACTCTTGGTCGGTATATCAATTTCACACGTTGACGGGTTTTCACAAAAACAGCCGTTCGTAACTGTTCCGTTTCGCTATTGGAAAATTCTATAAACCCTGAAAATGTTTTGGGATAAAGTTGAAATAACACTGTCTTTCAAACTTCGTTTGACCTGAATTTGTTTGCATTCTTTGTCATGACATGTCTATATTAACACACTGATGATCGATACTTGATTCGAGACGCGTTTTATCGCAGAGGCTGGAATCGTGAGGGACTGTATACCTTACACTAGCAGTCATGCTTGAAGACCTTTCATGACGTGTTTTCACTCCTGGTAATAAATTCTTAATCGCTTTACGGTAGTCTTTATTCAATGATGTATAAATAAAAGGATTCACGACGCTGCTAAAATATTGGAACATCTTTACAACGTTAATTACTTTCTCAGAAAAATGACCACACTTACAGCTAGAACAATCTTTACAAATCACATACTTCAAATTGACAACAAACGTACCGGACCAACACAAGATGAACAAACCGACAACCACAGCAAGTACCCATGTTGCCTTGAGCTCCTTTAAAAATGACCTCACCGTGTTCTTGGTTTCTTTTCGTAAACTCTTAATCATTTTGGATTGTTTTCCAGCGATGCGAGCGATACCGATATAGGCAAGGATAATAATAAGTAGTGGAATAAAATAAGCCAAAATGGTTAGTATTAAGATGTAGTTTTGTTTGTTACCGATAAATCTCATGGAATAGTTAAAGAAACCGTAGATCCAGCTTAATACGATGAGAATTGCGGTTACTCGCGTTGTCATAATGGAACGATAACGGAAAGGATAATTGATACAGATGTAGCGATCAACACTGATGTTCATTAAGTTGAACATGGAGGTCACGCCAGTGATCGTGTCTACCCCTTTCCATATTTCTTGGAGCTTTGCGCCGTAGTTGAGCACGACCCAAAGATGGCTCTTAATTATAAATGTTAAATATATTGGTAAAGAGATGACGCCGACAAAAATGTCGGTAACGGCGAGCGATACGACAAAGGTGTTGGTAATTGTTTGAAGTTGTCGCGTCTTTAACACGGCAATGATAACGAGCACGTTACCAGCGATGATACAAGGTATAAACAAACTTATAAAAAATATCGTTGCGATACGATCGGTGGTAAACTGCACGTCAAGACCGTTTGGAAAATATCCCTCCGTGGTGTTATGCGTAGTCCCATCAGTAGCAGATATATTGAACATAGCTTGCTTCGATTTTTTCTTGGCGGTTCTGTTGGGAGTTCGTCAACTAAAATGGAAGGTTGTTAAAATCTGATCTCTTTATATACGTACTGTATTTGATGAGCGCGTCCTATCAGTGAAGTTTTGACTGCAAACTTGATCAAATATCGTTTGCGTACTTCGGAAGTTAATATACAGTAGATGTGTCCCGCACGTCTATCTCGTGCCGTTTAATGTTTGTTCATTGTGTAATACATTTAATGGGACACTTTGGTCAAACTACCAGTCAATCACCCGGTTGTCGTCGCGCGAACACAATAAAATTTTTTTTCGTTTCGCACCGTAATTAAGAACTGTCCTGTGGCGTATAAATCTTTGTAAATCCGGGGGGTAAAATAGGTTTAACTCTTAACACTGGATTCCATATAATCGCCACGATCGTTGCAAATGTCAATCGCTAGGATCGTTGAAAACCGCTACCGGTGATCGCAGCGATTATATGGAAATCATCTCGCTCTCCCCTGTTCCGCGGCCAACCTACCAATTGTAACGATCGTGGAGACCAGAAATGGATTGTCGAGAAATGGATTGTTCTATCTACGATCGCTCGGGTCGCCGTGGTCCAGACCAAAGCGATATAATCGCTGCGATCGCTGGGCGCGTTTTTCAACAGTCGTAACGATTGCAGCGATCCTAGCTCGGAATTAGTGTGGTGTGAGAACTTGGAAATTTGGTGATGGAGTCATTTTTCCAGGAAAAACATTTTTAGATACACCTTCGATTTCACACAATTTTTTATAGAATTTCTTCACCATATTCAGTCATAATAAAGTCATCGAAACGCGATTTCGTTAAATTTTCAGTTTGACACAGCTCTTTTTCACAATCTGATTTGGTCCTATCTATGCATTAATGAACGATAAAATACCAGAAATATTAACAATCAATCCTTCAGTTTTAAATAAGACTGTTTGTGAATCGAGAACCAGGTGTAGTAATCGGTCGAAAAATGAGGAATATAGAAAATTCTTTGAAAATATTTTGATCTCAATCCTTCGACAGTAGTTTAATGTATTGTGAGTATTTCGTATATTTTTGTGGGAAAAAAGTTCACAAAATATTGGATCTTTTTATAGCTATAGTCTTTATTTCCTCGCCAAGCAACACCAAATGTGAAATAAACCAAAAGTAAGAAACAAGAAAAATACGATGGAGTGGGTAACAGAAACAAACTTCTTAACTAAAACTCTTTAGATCTATAAGGAAAAGTGATAAGTGGCCGCGTGACATCTTAAATGGTTACAGGAATTTTTGGTATACTGGTGCTTGGTCGTATGGATTTGGTTGCTACGTTAGTTTAGGTGGCAGTTCTCGTGTACTGAATGAATTGCATAAATTAATGAAATATATTTTTTGCTCAGGAAAAATAGAACAACAAATAACAGTGTAAAAGGATTTCTATGTGCTTATTGTTGGATTCACTTCCCTTTAAGAATCATGTTTTGAAACATTTTTTGAACCTCATGACGTATATACCCCCTGCTTTTTTTTTTGTTATAGTGTTGTTGTGCTAAGTGTTACTAAACCAAATTAGTAATGTCTCATTAGAACATAGACTTTCTTAACGATATAACCAGATGATTTAGATTATCACAGTTTTTATCGTACTTATAACATTTTACGAACAAGATCGGTGGACACGCATAGCTCTTTACGACCAAAGATAAAACCTTTTTTCCAGAAACCTAATCTGGAATGATATAATATGGCCAGGTTATACATATCCCTGCTAAGTTTATTGAAAACGATTTTGAACGAACCCCTGGGAAGATGTTTAAATTGCGGTGGTCTTTCTGTATGTGTTTCATAATTAAAAGTTGTAAAAAAGTATGCATTTTGACGTTGAGGAGGACTTGTTAAACGGATTTAATACATTGGTTTAATAATGCCATGACAGATTACATAGCATGGAAAATGACTTTGTTAGTAGTTTTCCCGACATATATATTAAATAATGTCAACAACGGCTACTTCTACTCATATAAATATATATGTTGACTTCCTCCCCTTGTTTCATGATATTAACTGTTTGAACTCAAAACTAAATATCGTCTGGCGTTATACCAGACCAATACGATGAAATATATCTCGAGGAGTCAAACGGTTATCGATGAGGTTAGCCAACATCTTGGCTGAAATTTAAAAATGAAACAGAGAGTAGATAATGTGGGAAGTACGAAAAAAAGCTGCTTGGTCGAGCAAGGTTCAAAATTGACTACGTTTAGGATGCTTGTTGCACGCTCATTATACCAACCCATTAATACATACCACTTTCTTGATGAGTAACTAAAGAATAAGGTTGTACGCACCCAGTCCTACTAGATTATAAAAGGCACTACGAGCGGAGTTATTCCAGTTTGAGAAAACTACAGGTTGTGGGTTTTATTAACCTCAACAATTCTAGTTTTAGCAAAGAAGCGAAATTTCAAGGACCTTTTTTGAGAACGTTCAAGAACCTTTTTTGGAAAATTGAATTACTAGTTAAAATCTTAAGTGAAAAGCACGAGTAGACTAAACAAATAAAAAATTTGGTGCGCAAAATATGTTTACAAAATTTTCATCAAGAAACTTTAGCATTCAAGGACACATCTCAAATGTAATATTATATACTTAAGACTTTATTTATCTCTTATTCTGTGTTTACGCAAGGGAACGCAGGTGGGAAAATTTTCCTATTAAGAGACGTTTTGTGAATTGATTGTTTGGTAGAAACAAATTAGTAAACGATAGCGATGTTGATTTTATTTATTGTAATATAACTTAAAAAAATTAAAAGAGAAATTAAATTGTCTCGATGAAAATATTTTATTAAATTTGACATAATAGGGAACGTGATGCCGTACGAACGTGACAGATTAAAGTCTGTAAACAATATTAAGAAAAAATGGTTTACTATCCATTTTATACTTCTCCACTACACCTGGGTGTTTTTTATCGAATAAATGTTCAAAAAGAAGTAAATAATCCTCTAGGATGAAAAGTATGGTCAAAAAGAAGTAAATAATCCTCTAAGATAAAAAGTTTGGTAGTCCATATCAAGACATTCGATTAACATGGGATATCCTATTTGTTCCCTATACGTACTTTCTAGCCCTGTTGTACGGTGGCTTGGAAGGGCAATTAGTCTCTCTCCTATTTTCTGGCCTTGCCTCCAGTTATCCCGCTACTTAGTCGCCGCGCTACCAGTTATCACGCCACTTAAGCCGCCACTTAAACCACCACTTAATTAAAAAATTATCGAGGCAATGGGAAAAAATAGGAGAGGCAAGGCCAGAAAATAGGAGAGAGACTAATGGCCCTTCCAAGCCACCGTACTGTTGAGATCTTACTTGCAAGTCAAATACGTCAAATATTCGAATAAAAATCGCTCTCTATGCAGAGTTTGGAGCTATGCTTTTGTAACCACGCCCGTTTTATTCCACCTTGTCAACCAGCATACAGGCCTCTAACGTAAAATAGACAACAGAGCATTTTGTTATGAGACTAGCTTTCATGTTTTCGAGGCTAAGGTTTAGGGAAACTGTTTTTGACATAATGCTTTAACGAATTCATGCGATAGATATTCTCAATATTGAAACATTAAAAAAGGAAATTACTATTTTATAACTTTAGTAAAACGTCCAACGTATTGATTGAAGCAGTTGTCAAACATGCATAATACCAAATAAATCTGGTCTCTGCGACAAACACTATAGTACGCTGAAGCCAAGGGGAGTACGCAACATCCTGTGTTTAACAACCATATATAACATTTTTTCTGCGAAGTTCACCGCAAACAACTTGCCGTTAAGCATGGTGAAATAGTCAAGCTTTTTCAAGTGCCAACTAACCCACATCTCGATGTGAACAATGTAGCTGTGTTCCATTGATATATACGTTATAGTCTACCAACAAGTTTATCCACTGATATCACCAAAGACTCTAAGTATCCTGTATCATCGTCATTATCTACTTTTATCTCGTCTTGCCATTGTTTGCGCCATTTTTCTAAATTTTCGCTGAGTTTGTTATTTTTAAAACTGGTTCTACAAACCGGCCATAGTACATGTAAAGCTTGAAGAATCTTCTCTCTTGTATCGTTTTCAGTACTTGTCATTAATGATACGGCAAGTTCACACCATCCACCTTGGTAGATTGCTTGAAATAAAGGTGCCCTGTGACAAAGAACAATATTATAATACTTAATTTTATTAATTTCATATATACGCACATATGACATACATATATACATATATACATATATATACATATATATATACATATATACATATATACATATATACATATATACATATATACATATATACA
>JAOBAZ010199869.1:0-10205 GCA_026546875.1 Pteroeides caledonicum
AAAAAGTCACGGCACTCGACTTCGTCTCGTGCCGTACTTTTTAGTTCCTTACACGCTATGACATCATCTGTGATCTATTACAGTACACACGCACGATAAAATCCAATCTATTTGTTAAATATAAAACATATATGTATTTGTTATATTACGTTTTAGGGACTGTTGACATAATCCCGCTTAGCTGGGATATCGGTTTTGATGTATTGAAATAAGTCGTTAGCAAGTGGAGGTGAAAAGTTAAAACAACCATTTACAATACTGGGATCATTTTGATAAAATCCCATTGTGCAAGTGAATTGCTTACGTTGTTGACCAGTCATTTGATCTTTGATGACTTTCAAATTTCAACTTTATAAGATAGCAAAGCTTAACTAAAGTATGAGCTGCAGCTAATTTCCATACATAAAAACAACCTTACGCTTCATTTCATCCTGGCAAGTTTTCTTCAAGTTTTCCTTGGCATTTGTCGATTTGGCAAGTTTTATTTGGTCATGCAAACGGTGGAAAATGGCAAGTTTTTCCTTGACAAGTACACTGGTTTAAAAGCCGACATGCTAGCTTTTGAACAAGGCAAATTGTCAATGAAGAACTTGCCATTTTTCGCCATTTACACGACCAATTAAAAGTTGCCAAATCGGCAAATGCCAAAGAAAAACGTGCCAGTATTAAATTGGTTTAAATTGTCAAGGAAAATTTGACAAGGAAGACTTATTCTACATTTACACGAACAAATATAATTGGCGAGGTATTTGTCAAGGAAAACTTGCTTGTGCATGTAAACGTAGCTCAAGTATAAAGTATTTGCTGATTATTATACGTATGGGCTATCACATTTAAAAGCAATGTAATAACCGTTTTTCGATAGTATCTTATTTTACATTTTTATACCTCTAGTACCCGTATTTTGCATGTACGGATATTACCCCAAGTGGTCCCATACGATATATTCACTTCTGCTATAACAAGTCGGGCGATTTCCTCAAAACTTCACACGAATTTCAAATAAATTTAGTTCCTGAAAACGGGCACTTCTATAACAGCGAGGCAGCACTTTTATTTTGGAAAAAGGCCACAGTGCCGCCCTGGGGTTCCGCGGCCCCTGCCCGCGTCACGACGGCAACGCGATGGCGACGGTGGTCGGTAGAAAGGATGTAAAATGGAAGAAAGGAAATAATTTAAAGTCGCCCGGAAGTTCGGGCGCCGTCTTCGGTCTGTTTACAACGTTAAACTGAACATTTTTACGCCTTCTAAGAAACGGCTACACCTCAAGCCGCCACAAACAATACGTCAAAGTGGCTCAGGAGAACTTAGTGTAACTATAAAGATCCTCCAATAAACCCTTCAAACTGTGTTAAAGCTTATACAACGGATAAAACATGGTAATCCTTTTTTCGTTCATTTCTTGAAGGAATTTGTTTTTGCCGTCGTCGTCGCGTTGCCGTCCTACATGCTTAAGCTCCCTAATATTAAAACGTGAGGCCCTCACGTCCCTCACGTCCCTACTCCTAGTGTTGCCGAATGTTTTTTAAAGTAAACATACTTACATTAATATTTTCTTAATTGATATGATTTTTTTTGTAATTTGTCGTTGTTTTGCACTTTCTGAGGATTTCCTGCCAAGACACATGCACTGGGGAGTTTGCTAGTATGTAAATTACCACAGCGATAAACACAAGTTGTCAAATTTTTCTCATCGAATTCTATATGAATGAAACTCTGTTTAAATTTCGTTGAATTAAAGGTAAACAAATCTTACAGAAATAGGTCTCAGTGATGAGAGATGAGACAGCTAAACAATCTGCATGACATTACTAATTAAACGTTATGGAAATTTGAACCATTCATACGACAAAATCTTCAACAAATGCAAAAAAATAAACGAATTAGTGATACACATGTTGTTTCCTGGCTAAATAACGCTTGACTTAATTGACTTTACATTAAACTACAAGGGTTGGTGTAAATTCAATTTATTTACTTCATTTTTATTTTTCGTTATAGTCTAAGTTATTACTACAATCGGACCGACAATGAGTTATTCGACACAACCGCCAGGGCATTCAGCTCTCCCAAGTGCACGAAATTATTTGGCGTATATGACAAAGGAGGCATTCTGCGATACTGCAAGCAAATCGCAAAACACGCGGTCCAACGCCAGGAAAATCGCCGAAGTAGTGAATACTCGCTGGTATATCATTTCTAATAATGAGATATCCCTGGGATGGCTGTTTTATAAATATCGTGCAAAACGGACAAGACACGGGCTTTCTTTTGCTTGAGGATAAAATAAAATTGATGTTCGGCCTGAATTTTCTTGTTCCTCTTAGAAATCAAAAGCTGTTGTCACCTACTAACTAACTTGAAACGGGGCTGGAAAAGAACTGGAAAAAAAGTTCGTGCTGTTCACAGTACCAGATTGTCGTTGGCTTGCGCCCGTCTCAAGTGATCGGTTAAATAATGGGGGTGATAAGATTGTGGAGAAAGTCGGAAAAAGTGTCACATTTGTTTGATCAGAGGGTAGTCGTGACGATGTTTGGGCAATACTGCCAAACGGCAAGTAAGAACTAGGTGGAGCCATTCCGTGTGGGTCATGAAGACTGGAAGACTGAGAACCATGATCTCCACACACACTTGATATCATTGGGTCATGTGCTTTACCGAACGACTGAATTAGATTTGGATTGACAGCAGCCATGTGGACGTTCGAATCGGAACGAGAAATTAAGTTGTCGATGGCAAAATCGGAAGAAAATTCATTTGAAGCTATAAGAGATTCTGTTGAAAAGTCTGTGAACATCTGGTTATTCGGGTGGGATATGGGTGTTGCATCCGCATCAGTGTTTGCAGATCGCGGAAGGACTGGGGTAGCAGAACTAGCACTGACAGAAAAAGGGGTTGTACTACCAACCAAGGAAAGTGCAGAAAAGTTGGAAAATGTTTGCGGTGCAGAACTGCTGTGAGGAGTTGTGTTTGTTAAAGTGGTTGGGTGAGACAAAGTGAAAGTGTTCTCAATAACCGGTTGATTACTTGGATTATTGATCATAACCATTTGATTGTCTGAGTCGTGGCGGCCAATCAAGGACTCGGCAGAAAAACTTAAAAGCTGACCGGCAACTGCACCGTGTGTACGCGATGTTTGGTTACCCGTTAATGCTTCTATGCTGTACGGCAACTGAGATATGTTATCCTGTACTGTATTGGTTCTTATCGTAGGAGTTGAAAATCCTGTTTGCTGGGAAAACTGACCGACAGTGCTCTGGTTTGACGTACTGGATGCTGCTGCCACTTGGTAAGAGGATGGCTGCACGTGTGCCACGACTAAGGGTTGGAGGTTTCCTGAGTACATGTTCGCCGCGGACGGGTCCCTGTGAATACCTGTGGAAGAACTGGGGGCAACTGGGGTTGCTTTAGAAGTAGGCCAAGCTACCGCAAGCACGGTAGAGGGAAGGACGTTCCTAGTTATTGTGTTCGTAACGACTGGACTACTCGCAGTAGATACAGGCGATGAAATTGCAGAATGTGTCCTTACTACAAGACCAGCTGATGTAACCTGGTGACTCGTGTTTGCAAGAATTGATGTCACTGACAGTCGATTAGTAACGCTTGCTGTTGTGGAGGAAACGCCGACGGTAGAAACCAACGTAGACAGTGTTTGGGAACGAATTGGCACAGGGGGTGCAAGCCAGTTGGCAGCAGCTGTTGCCTGACTATTGTTACTTGTAGAAATCCTTGTCTCCTCATTACAGTTACGCGAAGGAGATGTTGCTCTCATTGTTGCGGTAATCACAGACGAATCAGTCCATGTAGTTGGTATGGTAACGTTGTTTTGAAGGATAAGCTGTGATAAACGTTTGTTTTCATCCTCAAGTTTATTTACTTTGTTTTTTAATTCAGCCACTTCTTGCTCTGGGTTAAGAAAAGTAAGGTTAAAAATAAAAGATTGTCATTTGATAGCGTGATACAGTACTGCTAAGAAGTAACCTAATGTTCCGATCGGATCCGGAACGCGCTCTGCGACTCGTTTCGATCGCCTTGCAGAAGCGTTCTAGGGCACATTCTGAACTGGTTCGGGAACGCGTGCCTAAATGCGTTCCATTACACAAAAGTTGTATTATATTTCATATGAAACACGTACCGAATGCGTTCCGGAACGGGGTAATGAACCCGTTTTTCATAAGGTTACCTCGAAGTAGTACTGTATGGTTTGGGTATGTTTGATACGTAAGAGAGGACCTCAATCGTCACAGTATCTCTGTGAGTGCTAAATTAAAATCTTTTAAAATTTCGTCGAGGTAAGAATCAAGAATCTTGAAACGTGATAAAACGTCGCTTGAGAACTTACATTATTCAGAAGTCGCGCATTTGTATACATTTACTTAGGTTTTTGGCAATTGACATAAAACTTTTGACTACCCGGCATTCTGCTGTAGTAGACAAACGGTTTTCTTATACTTAGGTTTTCTACAGTATGTACATGTACACTTTTTGCAGGGCTTTTTACATGCAGGTAGGGTTGATAGTGTCGATCCATATTTACCAATGCAAGAAAAAATAGACTAGACATACTATACTGTACCTAGCTTTTGTTTGCTCAACTTCAGCGGACCAAATTGAGAGCTCATTTCGTTAAGTTCTGTTATATATTCACAAGCGCTTTCCAATACATAATTCTTGCTCTATGAAGACAAAAAGCAAATCGTTTGGTCGGTTTCTGAAAAACGTATCGTGATGATAGTCAAGCGCGTAGTTAACGACATAAAATTTAACAGACAGGCAGGCAGGCAATTCATAATTCTAGTATAATTCGTTACCTGTTTCAGTATGCGGTGCCGAGGCAGTAGGTCCCCAAGCTTTTTAATCCAGTTGGTAATCTTGTCCTTTCGTCGCTTTTCAACTAAAAACAGAGCACTTTCATAAAAAACAAGGGCTTAATAATTATCATTTATAGACCTGCAGCGAGGGGAATTCAATGAAATATTACCCCAGGCAAAGGCCTCGGGATACTGTACATGTATCTTCTCGAGGGGGTCATATTTCATGGAATGTTTAAAAATGATATATTATATCAAACCATCTTCTATACAAGCTAACCACATCATAAAATGGCTTCTTTTCAACTATCTAGTACATGTACATGCAAACTTGAATACTGACCCCGGTACAAATCAAGCTTCATGAATGGCTAATTTATGGTTGAAATACAGTATATTACTACTAAAACAATTAGATTATTCGCTCTTGATTTCTTTAACTGATAGTTGATTCACAGTTTGTACTCATTAACTATCAGCTTAACGAAATCTCTAGCTCACAATATTATCATACAATTATAATATAATTATCATTTATAGACCTGGAGCAAGGGGAATTTTATTAAATATTACCCCCAAGGGAAGATATATCCCAAGGGCTTTACCCGAGGGATATATTTTCCCAATAGGTAATGGCTTCTTTTCAACTATTTTAGCTTCAATCTAGTCATGCGCAAAAAATCAACATACCTTCATTGTGGACAATTCTTCTTCGGTTCTGTTGAGCAATACCACCACTAAAATCAAGGTTAAATGAAAATGCATGTTATTACACAGTGATCTTATAAGTTACCAAAATGATGTAGTGACAGCTTCCATTACTTTTTGCTCTCTCCAGTCGGTGACTGCATGAGATAAAACCTTTCCCAGATATTTGAGTCATCATCAACCATAAATGATGGCTATCATCATTAAACATACTCAAACATACCCATGATTATTACCAACCCATATGAAAAAGGTGTTTAACTAGTAGCTCAAATATTCATGATTGACCAAATTATTAATACAGTACAAAGGGACTTGCTTTGTTTATCAGATGTTAACTTAGCCTTAGATCTTACTGTAGATCTACAGTACCTATATACCCTGTAGAGTTGCCATAATAAATCACGAAATACAATTACCGGTAAGTATATTCGTTTGACATGAATAAAATCACACCCCAATGTCTTGTTTGAGGCCGGCAAATGGCAAATTTGGCCTGCGCTTACAACAAGAATTTTAACCAGTTTGCTCTGAATATTCGCATGCCTCATCAATGTGTCTGTTAAATCTTGAACATGTTAATCAGACTTTCAATACAGTGTACTGTATGTTACTGAAATACCGGCACCAAGTGCATATATTACCCTTACAGTCTTGATGTACATGTACGTATACTGTTTACCTGTCAATTTTCATGTCCCATTGTTGAGAAATTATTTTTATCATTGTGCCAAAAATTGGCGACTTGTCAACTCAAGAATTAAAATTGATCCATACTGCACTAAGTGCCTATACTCTTCATGACCTTTTACTTAAAATTATAAAAAAGTGTTTTAGCCATTCTTTCTCTTTCTTAATGATCTTTACAAAAATATGACTGAAAGGGTGATGTAGGCACTTCAATGGAATCCATAATAACTACACTGGCAGGGCACTGTGAGACATACAGACACATACATTGTGTTAGATTTAATGTCCAAATGTCTGAAGTGTTGTAAAGAGAAGCAAGTTAAAACAGTTTCTGCTAACCAAAACAAAACTAAATTGTTAAATAACATGCTTGTTTTCCCCTCAACAAACAAAAAAGGTAGCATTATGTTTACTGGCCTAACAATCAAAGACAAAATTGGGACAAATTTGAGCACCTGCAAAAATGAAAAGAAACTTGATATCTTTATACAAAGCGGGAAATACTAATGTTCAACAGTCTTGTGAGGAGTCACACTTAGGTTGTACACACAAGTAAATTTTGTAATTATTAGTAAATTTTAAGATACAGATTTTTTTTACTATTTTACTCATATTGAGAGCCCTGCATCTACAGCTGGGTTTATCTCAGTGGACCTTTGCCAGTCCTAAAGTAGAAAATCATTGACAATTTTTATTGAAATACTATTTGTTTGTGTATTATCCTATTGCCAGCAGAGGGTTTCTCTTGGACGAGAAAAATTGTCTGGCATTTGCTATAGTCATAAAATCTGTTACCGGTAAGTGGCTATTTGCAGTAAGCACAACAGGACAACGATTAAATGTACAAATTGCATAGTTTATAGGATAAAAAATGTGAACAATAGAAAATATACAAACCTTAAAACAATATCAGATGAAATATAATAAGGTGTTTGGGCATTGTTTGGCGTTGCAAATCGAAATGATAACATGCTTGTTGGTACTGGATTTGTTGGTGTAGAGGAAACGGTTGATGTTGTACATACTGGAACTGTATAAAAAGAATAGAGTAGTTAGCCAAGTAAGGGTACACAAAGATTTAACACCTGATAAAAACCACTAAATTACCATCTGGGTGAGTAAAATTGTCTGGCATTGGAAATTGTAGATTATGAAGTACTGTACAAATCAAACACTGTACCTGTATGTTGCAATTACGAAATTGTAATGTATAGGAGTGTTGTAAAAGTAAGGTACTGGTAGTGAAAATTGTTACAGTCAGTCTACTATAATATTTGAAAAGAAATTTCGGATTTAACAATATTAACCCTTTCACTTTAAAACACATCATTTGTTGAGTTCTGTCATTACTTGTTAACAGGCATGAAAGAAAGTAATATGCATTTATTATATTTTTACAAATATTATGACAAATTCTAAAACAAAGCCACAGCTGTAACTTACAATGCAATTTACTTTATTACCTACTCACAATTTCTAATAGTGTTGTACATGTAGCTGAAATTATTTGCCTTATACAATGTACAGTACTGAATAGGCAGGTGTAGTGGTACCACGTAAATATACAATATGCACCCTATATCTAAACATGATCATACTCATTCATATACATATGATACCACCTGCACCACTGTTATATTACCTATTATGTAGTCTTAAAACTAGTTGCAGTCAATAGGTAGTCAATAGAGAAGCAAAGCACTATATACTATACCCTGTTAAGTCAGGGCTGAAAGAAGTTTGAGAACAGATTTTACTATCATTAGAAGTTCTTATTTATTGAGATGGTTAACTGACATCAGGCTAATGTCAATTTCTAGTCACCATGTACTGAACTAGGAATGTACCTAATATAATTGGTAGATTAATTCAATGTCCAAATTAACGCTTTGTGACAGCTTGATTTGACTTAATTTTGACATGTATACACAAAATCAATGATTGGCTGATTTGTTGTCATGTTAACTGTGAGCTTCATCAGCTTTAGATTCCACAACTGGGCATTGTTTCTCTATAATTTTTTAACTGCATCTCCACTCTTTATTTGCCATGACTACAGAGGGTAGTTTTTCCTTGTTTTTGCATGAAACACAAATGCTAAAGTTAAGCAGACATTTAATAAAATGATAATTCTCCTAAAAATTTGCTCACCTACATTAAGTCCCTGTTTATAACGCAGGTCACTCCAAATCCAAGCAAATAAAAAGCAGTCACTTAAATGATTTTACTCTGTCTAACACGACATGATTTTGCTTGATAAATGAAATCCCATATTTATGTCCAGGGTATCTAGTAGTAAAGGGGTGCGGGTGGTGGGAGAAACAATAGAAATAATAGGTACCACTGCACATGGTAAAGTAATGTTTAAGTAAAGTAAGTTTGTTTAACACTTTACAGTCCTGACAATACACATAAGAACAAATAAAATCATCTGGCATTAGGTTAGAAAGGGTTAAATTGAAAAATATTATTTCTTGGTAATGTGTTTTTGAAGCTTTTAAAAAAGATGATAATCTCTCAAGATAAATTATATATTCTCTCATTAAAATTACTGTATGTGATACTGATCTCATCTCACACTACAGGAAAATAACAAAAACTTGCACATATGTTAAAAAACACATATGTTCTTAATTGCATATGATCTTAAAAGTTCTAGGACTTTCAAAAATCGGTTCAATTCTATAAATATAAATTATAATAAATTGCAATGCATTGTTTCAACTTTCATCATTCAAACAAACATATTAAAGAAAACTTAAAAAATGTTTATTATCTCATTATACATATTATTTTCTTGGCGTTTACTAAAAAATGGAAATAAAGTTGCTGTGATGGATGTAAACACTTTGCACAATCTTAAACTGTGAAGCATTACTGAAAGTATGTGACTTATATATAAGAAAAAATAATAAACAAAAACTAAAATGCACACAACTACTTTTTGTAACTTCGCCAAATTCCTTAAATGTTTACAATACAAATTACTGTCTGTAACAATTACAATGCATATTTATCATTTAATATAGAATATATTATACATTGACTGACATTGTGATTGCACTGGACTTACCATTTTGACTTGTAGTTGTAGACATACTAACTTCTTCTGTACCAACGGAACCACTCATAATAACGATTATGGATAACTTGGCTACACTTTTTGCCGATATAGATGTAGTTTACAGTAGTAGTTCATATTCAGACAATCAGACGAGAAAATATTCAAAATAAATATCAATATGCGAGGACGCTGAGCTTTGGCAAGATAAATTCGTCAATACACAAGAATATCCTTTCTTCAATGGTGAGAGTGCATTTTGAGAAATCAATATACTTAATACCTTTTTGTATATGTATATATATGTATCTCAGGTACATGTAATAACAGAAATTTAAAAATCTCCTATTTGACAACTTAAAAGAGACGTTCGATATACAAGAAGGCCGGTCGACCAAATAAAATTCCCTGTTGTTCTATTTGGTTGGGAGAATATACATATTAATCAACCCAAAGTAATTAAGATCTACTGTACATTTTAATTTTTAACATTGCTATAGGATAGTAAACTTTTATACTGTGTTACTTTCCAACATGTGCTAATAGGTATACAATTACCAAAAACAACTCCTCATAAAACAAAAAACAGACAAAATGTAAAATCTTTTAAACATCGAAGCAATCGAAGAGCTCTGTATAGTAGCTCCGCTGAAAAAAGTGTTGTTTGGTACAAAGGCTCAGAAATAACTCATCTATTAGCAACTTCGTACCCTGGCTCTTTTCTCCGACGCTCCTACGTCGCTGACCCTGGCTGGGGCTGGTCACGTGGCACCCATAATTGGGTGCTAACAATTTAAAACCAATGGGGAGGGGTGTGTGAGGGAAATTTTTCTCATTGTCTATTCAGAATTCATGTGATGTTTGTATTTTGAACGCTGTCATCTTGTCATGTTGTTTCAAGTCGAAAATAACGTGTTTCGAAAAATATTGAAGAA
>JAOBAZ010199980.1:0-27562 GCA_026546875.1 Pteroeides caledonicum
TTCTTGTCACGTTAACTTATATCTTAAGTTTAAGACATGAGTCTATTCTTCGGAATTTGTTTTATTTTATATTTTTTCAAAACAAATCTCTTTATAAGATTATTTATATTATATATATTTCATATTTATCTGTTTAAGAGAAGGATACTCATCACTTTGTAGATTACATAAGAAAAATAAAATACTGTATTAGTTAACAGTGAAGTTTAAGTCTTGAACTGTTTTGAAACTTGTTGTGTGCTGTTTGTAATATGTTGGTACCGGTACTGTGGTATTAAAATGGATTTTGTTTAGGGATTATGTGTTACATTATCTAGGAAATTATCTGAGATTTATCTGAGAATATAAGTAAATATGAAAAATGAACTAAAAACTCAATATTTTATGAAACATTTAGCCTTTTAATAATGTCCAAAACAAATATGCATATATACAATGGTGGAACCCTAATCATCATAAGTTTTATTTGGTTTCTCTTTTCTTTTATTGAGGCCATTTCCCCTCTTTAATTAACTTATTTCTCTCTTCTTTAATTCGATTTAATCTTGTATACTGAAATAAAGAAAAACTCTGTAATATTATTTTGCAACATGTTGTACAGTCTGGCTTACCACTTGTGTTTATATTTGTTTCAAAGTAATTATATACTAAATAAAATAACAAACTTCCTTCTTTCTATCCTTTCTTCCTTCCTCCCTTCTTCCCTCCCTCTCCCCCATCCTCCCTCCTTTCCTTACTTCCCCCTTCTCACTTTTCTTCTTTTCTTCCTTTTTCCCTTCCTCCCTCCCTCACTCCCTTTGTTCATTTGTTCATTCGTTTGTTCATTTGTTCATTCTTTCGTTCATTTGTTTGTTCGTTCCTTCCATCCTTCCTTCCTTCATCCATCCTTTCTTCCTTTCTTTCATCCATCTATCCATCCTTACTCCCCTCCCTTCTTTTTTCCTTTCTTCCTTCCTAGCCTCTCTCCCTGCCTGCCTACATGTGTGTGTGTCTGTGTGTCTGTGTGTAGCAACACTTGCAATAAAGACAGTGCAAAGCAGGTGCAAAGTAAAATGACAAACTGGTTTAAAAGCTACTGTATAGTCATAGTGTATGACAAGCAACGTCATGAGTAATGAGTATTAATTTAAATTAAATACATATTATTAGTAATAAGTGTTTCTTACCAATTTGCGATGATGAAGACACTCATCATAATCTTCTTTTTGTTGAACACATTTTGTATGTTGCCCATATCTCCCATGTACTCCAAAACAGTCGACTAGTTCTTGCCAAAATTGATAACATCTTCCATAATCACCGTCATTACTCACTCTTTGCGACATCTTCTGCAACACAGAACATACTTACTATTATATTCTTGGCGTAAATAAACATCAAATACCGCATAATAATAACTGCAATTAAAAAATTCTTACGTTCAAACCAAATCAAAAGTAACAAAAGCTATAAACCCAATGGTATTAAATTTTACAAAAAATTATAATTTTTTTGTTAACCGCCTTTTTCTTATCGCGGGCTCATAATGGTCCCAGCAATCCCAGCATGCCACGTAAACTAAAATATATTTTCATGTATATCTATGTGCCATCTTCAGCCTTCACACTATATTACTATACTATCGTATATAGTAATTAGTATATGATAATAATATTTAGCATATACTCAGTCGGGAATAGTACTTTTTAAGCAATTTGATTGGTTACTCTAGCTCAGTGTCAGTGAATAGTGTCGGATATCTACCTCGACGGTGAGCGTCTCGGTAGATATGCGACACTATTCACCTCTCCTGTGAATAATTGTTAAATATTGTATTTGTGTAGCGATATATAGAAATACAAATGTGTACTAAGCGCTAATACATCAAAATTACAAAAAGAAATGAAAAAATAAAAAATTAGAATTACAAAGAATAAATTAATTTAAAGTTCAGACTTGAAGGATGTCAGGTTGGATTAATGGGTCGGGATATACTTCGCAGAATTACAGGTAAAGAGTTCCAAAGTTTAGGAGCAGTAACAGAGAATGAGCGGTATATATATGCACATATATAAAGAAAACAAGACAGTATGAGATATAAACATTTAACCAATTTGTATTTCACGTTGAGGAGGAGAGAATCTCAAGAATCACAAAATATTTAGATTATTAGTTTACTTACGTCATTCATAATTGCACAATAGTGCAGGAACGCGTCATAATTATTTAGATATTACTTAAATATTACACTCCATTGGTAATACGACTGTCATCCAATCGGATTTCTTTCTCGTTAATAACTTTTCTGTGATTGGATGAAAGGTAAACAATGTTCGAAAACCGCTAGATTGAAAATGTTTAGCGCGGAAAGTCGGTATTCGTTGCTGTCTTCTCTCCTTGGTAGGCCGTATAAGCATTTTATCTCTCCAAATTCAATCCAACATCTTCTTCATCACCATGCTTTCAGCCATCGACTATCCCGATAACAAAATCTCAACTGAAATCAAGAACGTAAAGAACCTTTACATCAAAGACAATAACAATGATTTGAAAACCAAGGTAAGCACTGAAAGGCAATGTCTCATGATCATGATGAATGTCGAAGAAGCAGTAAACGACGCTTAATACACAGTGCTGTTGAGCTAAAGACACCTCCTAAATTGTTTAATTTATTAGGACTTATTCGTAATACCGCAAGAGAGGTTGTTGAGTTTTCGTAGACCCTTTTGTCTTCAGATTAAGTATAACCATTCATAATCATATGTGAATCGTGGCGCGGGTACAAACACTGCAAAATATCTTCTTTTGTGTTTAGTTCCACCAAATATTTCCATGTTTCGATGAAAATGAATAGAACGGACCATGGTTGGTCGACAGGCTTGCTTTAAAAGAAATTTTGGGGAAGGAATAGGACAGGATCAATGTCATGCGTTTGTATTTTGGCGCCAACACCCAAGCTTGCTATAAACAAAGCCTTTCACTAGCCTTGTTTAGCTGAAATGAATAAAGAATTCATATTTTACAGACCGAGTTGTTTCAATCGAATTTTTAAACGTGGAATAGGATAAAATTCAGGCCATGTGTTTGAATATTGGCGCCAAATCACAATCTCGCCAACACAAATGTTATTTATATAATATAGACTATAGTATACTGTATAGTATACTAATAGTAATACTAGTATACGTAAGTAGATATGCCTGGAGATGTCTCCTCGTCTCCAAGATGTTTGGCACGCTTAGTAGGCAACACAAAAGATAACCAGAAGTACTAACCCTAATTTTTGTAGAAAGCCGTTGCAACGAATGAAGATGAGCCTTTACTTCGCGAGAACCCCAGGCGGTTTGTCATTCTTCCAATTCAATATCGAGATATTTGGGAAATGTACAAGAAAGCTGAAGGTATGTGCTTTTAGTGAGAGACAGAGTACACATGACTGATGAGATGGCTAAAAATTTGAAAAAAATTCCTTGTTGGCAACGCGGGTATATGATGAATAGTAAAAGACCTACTTTGGTGACTAAAAAAATTAATTGTTTTTATGCATGCTTGTTTCAGCCTCATTCTGGACAGCTGAGGAAGTGGATTTGTCTAAAGATCTCGTTGACTGGGAGAAACTTAAGGTAACTATGTTGTCAATAATCTTTTAGTAATAGTGATACTTTGTTTCCTGGTCACTGTTCCTACAAAATATTTACATAATCTTATCACTAAAGCCTGGAAAGTGTTTCCTTAGGAGGCAGTGTCCGAGTATGTTGAATAATTCTGAAACATACAATATTTCCTATAATTGAAAAATGGTTCAATCTACATGTATAGAAAATAAGTAAAAAGTATAAAAATAGAAAGTATAAAAATGTCCACAGAAATTTGCATGGACAATATTGAGTGGGGATTGTAAAGGATTTTTTAGAAAGGTGCTGGGACACAGGAAATCTAGAAGGTTTAAGAAAACATTGTTTTGGATGTTCTCAAAACATCCATAGTTGTTTAATGACTCATATATTTTATAACTGGATGAGAACACAACCCAAGTTAAATGTTTTTCATTTTCTTTGCCTAGCCTGATGAGAGACATTTTATCTCCCATATTCTTGCATTTTTTGCTGCCAGCGATGGCATTGTAAATGAGAATCTTGTTGAGTGTTTCTCGCAAGAAGTCCAAATACCAGAAGCTAGATGCTTTTATGGTTTCCAAATAGCCATGGAGAATATCCACTCTGAAATGTACAGTTTATTGATTGACACTTATATAAAAGAGCCACAAGAGAGGGAAAAACTGTTCAATGCAATTGAACATCTTCCTTGTGTCAAAAAGAAAGCAGAATGGGCACTTGACTGGATTAACCCGAAACGAGTAAGTGTGTAAGATCTTGCTTGGTTGAATTATTTGTACTAACCTGATGTAATCTGTTAACCCAAATTAGGGTTATTTATTTAATTTTGTTTTTAACATTTTGGGGGTTCCCTGTTGGTAAAAATTATTAGACATTACTTGGCCAGATAGCCCAACCCACAGTTTTCCCAGTTTTTTAAAGTCCTTTAGTATTACTTATCCCATGTGTTATTGGTAATCAAACCGGTTTATTGTATCTAATGTTACAATTATTCTTCAAAGGCAACCTTTGGGGAAAGAATTGTGGCTTTCGCTGCAGTAGAAGGAATATTCTTTTCTGGATCATTTGCTTCAATTTTCTGGCTAAAGAAGAGGGGGTTGATGCCAGGATTGACATTTTCCAATGAACTTATTAGCAGAGATGAGGTATAGTGTTTTGTTTGATGTTAACAATGATTATGGTGATGTTGTGTTGTTGTTGTTGTGTTGTTGTTGTGTTGTTGTTGTGTTGTTGTGTTGTGTTGTCGTTGTTGTTGTCATCGTCGTCAGTTACTATGCTTTAAAATCATTGTTTTATTTTTTCAGGGTTTGCATTGTGATTTTGCTTGCTTGATGTACAAACACTTGAAAAACAAGCCATCTGAAGCAAGAGTAAAGAAGATAATTGATGATGCTGTCAAAATAGAGCAAGAGTTTTTAATTGATGCTTTACCAGTAAGGCTTATTGGAATGAATGGGGACTTGATGAAAGTTTATATTGAATTTGTTGCTGATAGGTTGCTTGTTGCATTAGGGTACACAAAGGTAGGCCAGTCTATCCTCAATTATCCTTAGAATGTCTCCAAAGTCTTCTAAAGAATTACTTTACATGTCAACTGTTCTAAAATTTTTAAATTAATTTCTTGTTAGGTTTACAAGGTAGAAAATCCATTTGATTTCATGGAACTGATATCCCTTTCTGGGAAAACAAACTTTTTTGAGAAACGTGTAGGAGATTATCAAAAGAGTGGTGTAATGTCGAGTACACAACAAAATGTTTCTAACAAACTTGAATTTGATCTTGAAGATTTTTAATCAAGAAATATCGCTGGATCGGCAAACTTTTTTATGAAAAAAAAATTGTAAATATTTTGTAAATTATTTTTATATTTTCCGTTTTGTATTTCGTTTGTAGAAAAACGTTTTTTGATTACCATTCTTTTTGCTAGTTTTTTGTATTCAGATTAAAATTTTAAAAAATGAAAATCAGAATTAGTAATTATTAATTAACAAGAATTTCGTTAGAATTCATTTTTCTTTACTTTTGCTAAGCACTGGAATTGCGCTAAAGTTTTATTCCTCATTCTGTGACTCCAGGGGATGGTTGTTCAAAAGTGGGTTGGCTTAACCCTGGGTTAGTGAAAAGTCGAGAAGGAAACTTATTACGACCTACTTTGTTAAAATATTGATTCTTAACAAAATTGTTGAATTGGTTCAAGTCTTACGTAACGTTATGTCCTTTCAGGTAAAACTGGGTTTTAACAGGTTACTTTATTTTTGTGTCGACTTTCTTTGATGTACCGCGGGTTGTATATCGCATACAGCCCTTGAATACTAATTGTGTTAAAAATGAAAGGAGAATCTTGCAAATTTGTCATCCAAATTCAATAAACCAGGACAATATAGTTGGAAAACCTCAAACAAAATAAGTCAGATAATGCCCTCGAAAGTCGGACTGTATGTGATACAGTCCCTCGGACGCTAAGGCGTCCTCGTGACTATATCACATACAGTCCTCTTTCGAGGGCATTATCTCTTAACGTTTAACCTCAGGAGATCGCTAACCGACCATTGAACAACTCAGACCAGTACATTAAACCTCGTAGCACTTTGGTCCGATAAGAGAATACTATTGGGAAGTAATTTAATGAAAACGCGTTCCAGAACAAATAAAAATTTTGTGCAATACAAGGCATTTAGGAACGCGATCGGAACATCAAGTTATTTGTGAGCAGTACTGTAGTATAGATTAAATATTTGTGCTCGTGTTAAATACTTAAAGGTCAAATGCAATCAAAAAGTCTTTCTTAATTTTTGTTAATCAAAGAAAGCAATTTAAGACAAAATTTTAGGCTAAAATGTTTATTAGTTACCAAGTTATTAATGTTTTTGTGGCAGGAAATCTTCCACATGATATCCGATATCATGTGGACGATTTCCCGCCACAAAAACGTGAATAACTTGCTTGATGTTGGTGTGAACCAGGCGTAAAGATAGTAACATGAAATAAACTAATATATATTTCAGCATATATAATATAGCACCAGGCTAAAATATCCGAAAATGATGTGACGTCATCCTCTTCAGCGAGGTGCGTTCGCGTATAGTTGGCTTGTTAAGGTGGCTCAATAATCAAATGCAGCAAAAATAACATCTTTCTCGCATTATTTGGTTTACAGTGCAGGTGTAAGCTTCATTCTGGTTTACTGCATAGCCATGGTGGTAATTTGGCTATAGTTTATCTAAAAAAATAGGCACACGATGTCCACTGAAAAGTGAAGTGTTGACAGAAATAAACCAAATACACAGAACGTCACAATGTTTTCATTTGGAATGGCTATATTTTAAATACATGGCGGGAGAGTTATTATGATGTTGCTATCGTGTATAAAACTAGCTTTACATTGGTGTGTTTGGTCCGTGTAACACACAGTGTAAGATCTGGAGCATAGGTTAAGATTATTCTCAACCTATAAGTCTGGTAAAAGTCACTATTTATACCATTCATACTGTGACTAGTACGAAGTGGCTATTCTTACGGCACTGTGAACTGATTTGTATGAAGGTACTATAAATTTCATTTTTAGCTACACTTGTCAGCGGTGTTCGCTTGGCAAACGTTCAGTGTGTTGCAGTGGGTGCGGAGGTCTCGGGTTCGAATCCCGCCGCCAGGTTTTTTCATTTTTTTTAGGGTGAGGGTTATGATTATTATTATAAACAGCCGTAAAGAACAAGTTTGCCGTAGATATAGCCTGGTGTGGTCCGGGGCCGTAGGCGTAGATATAGCCACTTCGTTTAATAGTACCATTGTCCTCTGTTAAGCTTGGTAATAAATCTGGCCCACCCGTTCGCAGGGGTCAACAAACTTCTGACATAACCAGTGAAATGACATAACGCACGATGAGCCCTTGCCACATTGCCATCGTGCGTGCCTCGGGTTATTTGAGTTTACTGAAAACACGATTCTTTCACTCTTGTATGCTTTGAAGGTATAACACTTTCCAATTACCAAGATCACCATCAGAACTATGCAATTAGCCAGAACGACTCTCATCACTTTCACTGATAAAACAATTTATGCAGAAAACAATTTCTACTGAATTAGAGTATTCAGCCACCTTAAGATCGCCAGTGCGAATGAGGATTAAGGACGAATCTGGATTAAATTGGGTACATACAAAACTCGCGAGTTGACATTGGTTTAAAGCTGGATTGCCATTAGACGGATTTTTTCTTTGTCTTTTCTACCTAGTTTTACCCAAAAATCACAAGAGAAAGCTCGCAAAATTCCGCCTAATGGAACTTCATGTTTCTGTCAATAAAATTATATGACTATAAAATTAGCTGGTTGCTAGACAGACTTGTTGCCTGATAACCAGCCTTCAACTAGCTATTATAGTTGCTCTGTTCCCTTCCACTCTCCAAACACCACACGCTACAAAATGCTTGATGTGTTAAATTATTGTAAAAGCGCAACTCCGAACAATTATAAAAGATAATTTTATGCATTTGGGTAACCTGCGTTCGGGAAACAAATTCCAAACTTAGAAAGTTCACAGAAGGCAAAATACAGCGAACTGCGTCCAAGCGCCATCATTTTAACAATGATTATATTATAATGCTATAAAAAACCCAATGACCATATCTTGGCGAATATGTGTGAAAAATCACGCGACATTTTCGGTTGTTTTGTTTTGCGCACTTTGGTTAAAGCTTCACTTTTTCACGTTTGATTTGCGCAAATGTGTATTTCAGATCCGAATATGAAACATCCGTTTTATATTTTTCAATTTGGAAATGTACAAACTTTTTACAAATTTAAAATGAGAATAATGATGCATCAATCGACAGCTGTGGGCGCAAATTTCTGGATGTTTATTTACAAACGGGAAGAGACGAGCACACCGACTATACCGTACTCGTTCACAAGCACTAGGATTTGAGATTACTTTGACGAATTGCTGCCGAATACAGAGGTATTTAACTTTTTGTTTTTGTGTAATGTTTCCCCGTTATTTTAGTCCCTGATACATTCATTTTTATATGTTTATTTTTATAAAAGAGCAAATAGCGCTTGCGCTTTGCTTGAACACACATCACATGTGATTCTGACAAGGCACGTTGCCTGTATTGAATTCCCTTACTTTATTTTTAAAAATATCCTAACCATTAAGAAAATGATTTTGACAAAATTGCCTAAGGCGGGGGGAGATTAGCTGCCGTCGCGTTATGACGAATTGCCTGTTCCTTAATTTGAAGGAGAAATAATCGGTGCGGAAATGGCGCGCATTGGCCCTGCAAATGACGGTAGACCTGCGTTTTGCTCGACTAATAATATTCGTCAATTATCCTTGTCCAGACAAAATAAGATTTGCGAAAGTAGGTCTAGACTAAACAATTGTACGCTGAAGCTAACTGGTCAAGTGGCTCTATGTCGAAAGGAATCTCGAAGAACGGATCCTAGTGAACACCGTCCGCGAGAGGCCGCGAACCTTGAAAAGGAATCTCGTAGTTGAGTTGTCCAGAATTTGAGCGAAAATATTTAGATGCGCAGCGCAATTACTGTAGAGACTTGGTTACTCTACATGTTTGTTCACTATTTTAGTTTAGTTCTCATTGGATGGCTTGGGAAGCGATTGAAAATTGACAAAACGTAATTGAAAGTGAAAAACGTTTCAAGGTTTTATTTCTAAATTTGCGTCTGTTTCCGCAAAACACGCGATACTGCGTTGAAAAGAATTTATTTAAATTACGGCGGATTAGGGAGCTTTTGTAATACAAATAACAAATATCCTTTGCGGTGTGGCTAGTTTGCAAAAGCACAAACAAACCAAACTGGAGTTATTGACATTGAATAATTGCTGTTCACCGAAGACGTTCCCGAATAGAGGGACTAGTGTGAGATAAGAATAGGGGATTAATGTCAAACTTTATTTGACCCAAAACATACGCTACAATTAACAGAGCTTCCCGGTCATTTTTTGGGAAACGCGCAAAACTTCACCAAAGGTTATTTACCAGTTGGTGATACACAGATCCATTTGCGCTTTGCCAAATTTGTAGTTTCACAGCGGGGGCGGACAAAACACTTCTTGTTGATATTTTTATATCTTTGCCGTTTGTTGATATTTTTGTCTTTTTCAGTTGAGACTGAATAGTTACATTGATATTGGCCGTTTTTACTAGAGACGCATGATGCGTCTGGACGAAATTAGGCAAGCATTTATTGATCGTCTGGTTGTGCGTCTTCAGTTAAAGACTTATGCGTCTAGACGAACTATGTTCGATTATTCGTCTTATTAGAGACACACAACCGATGATAGTTCGTCTGGACGCATAACGAGTCTGAGCGTATAAAAACGACACACAGACGAATAATCCAGGCCAAGAAAGCGAGACTGATACAAGAAGCCGGCTATACCTTTTGTATATATTTTTTCGCGCAGGTTATCGACCTGTTCGTCTGAAGTTCGTCGAATTATTTGTCGCGTCTTTATACTAGACGAATAATTAAGAAGACGCACTATGCGTCCAGACGCATAATGCGTCTCTAGTGCAAAAACAGCCATTTACAGATTTGGCAAAAAGGTAATACGTGCGTTATTGCAGAGTGATTGAATAATGCACACCACTTCGCTAGAATGTCGGGTTTGCAAAGGGACCTTGCTGGTCAGAAGGTAGCGACTGACGAAATAAATATGTTACGGTGAGAAATTTCAAGAGACGAGTGACAAAAAATAATAACACGTGCGCTATATTGAATAGCTTGTTGTCAGTCACAAGTATTTGACGTTCTTCTCGTCAGCAAACTAGAAAAAAAGTTGTTTTGTAGCTGATCTAAAATGTTATTTGAAAAGTTAAAACCTTAAAACCAGGTTTTAACTTTCCAAATAACATATGTGTATACGTAACAAAAGAATCGTTGGTCTAAAACAAATAAATGATCATAAATTCCGTGAGAACTCCTGATGTCGGAAGATCTCTTGGTTTGCATGCGAAAATTAATGCCACTTCAACCATTTTACTTAAATTACTTTTGCAGTTTAACGCTCGCATTTCATTACACTCAATCACCTCAAAACTTTCTAAAATATAACTTCAAATGTAAAATTGAAAAAAGTTTTCGTTAACCATGCCTTCTTTTACTGCGTTTTCCACCCGCTCCGTCGTCGTGTGAAGCTCTATTAGAGCGCATTTTGTCTTGATATTCTTTTAATTATGGATGTTGTAATCAGGGTAAGAGTTTGGTAGTGTCGTTTTTTTGAGCGTAATTTTCGATTTTTTGGCGTGAATGCCTGAGTTTAGGTGCCTGGGCATAGGCACACGCCTGACAACCATTCGCTCGAAATCTTGGCAAAACCACGTCGGATTCTTTACGACAATTTCGTTGTTTCGTTGTTTGATTTATGAGCTCTGGTCTAGTCAAAGCCATCCAACTTGAAACCCTTCAAATGTAAAAGACGATGTGGCTAGACTCACTGTCGCACGAACTCCAATTAATACATTCATTTTACAAACTTCCTTTACGACACAACACTACAAATTCTGTTTATTTCAATTCGTTTCCATAGCCGAAGCCTTCAGAAAGATTTTGTAGTGAGCGCGCGTTTGATTTTAGCAAACTTTGCGTTGCCCGGCCTGACATTTGCCTGCGTTATAGGTACGGCTTTCCCGCATGTTCGGGTGTAACCATGTGCGTAAGATAGCGCACCTGTAAATTTTGTGCAAATTTTATGGAAATTAATTCACAAACTCACCACTTCGCATATGAAATCACTCGCCATTTAGATCATTCGGTTAAGGAAAAGAAATATTCGTCGCACAAGCCGAGTTCAACGAGAGGATAACACCGTTTTTACTGATATCGAGGTGAGTAGAGCAAGTATAACTTCCGTCTTTGTTTTAAGATGTTTTTTGTCGTTTTTTCTTGGTGAAATACACAGAATTGCGATGCTCGTTGCGGGAGTGAACGTGGCGAAAATTACCGTTTATATTCGTCGAGATTTTCTTGTAGTTTTTTAGTCGTTTCAAGCTTGATTCTTGAGTATTCCGGTCGCATTAGTTTATCGAACAGTCAACAAGGGTTTCGCTGTGTCTCACTTATCGCGCTGTTAACACGGCTTCGCTTTGCCGACTTCGTCGGTTGGAAATATGAAACCTCGCGATGCGGAAGGCATGAACACGGCTTGGCGCGCAAGCTAACTCTGTCTTGACGTAGTTTAGCTACGGTTTGGGGTAAATAGGACGGCGCATTGATAGATAAACCGTTGAAAAACGAAAAAAGGGTGTCTGCTTTTGTTCGTTTCATAAACACGAACTGACAACTGAATATGTCTGAAATATTCCTGTTCGCTACGCTCTGTCGTGTGGCCGTTTCTCGCTGGGAGATCCCTCATTATTTGTGAACTTTGAAATTGTTTTACATGAAAGCGAAAAACGTTTCAAGTCAGCAAGGAGGCGGACAAGTTATTCTTACAGCTAAATAGTGAAACTTTGAGACTGGCGCAAGACACAAAGGAAAATGTCTGCTTCGCGTTTCACTCAAAGCTGCTACGCATACAAGATGTTTGTTGAATGTTGAATATGCAAAACATCAACTTGATGGCACTCTTTGATGCTCTTGAATACATTTACAGCGTGTTATGGATTTGTAAAGACTTTAGAATAGACGTTTCGCTTGCTTTTAGTCGAAACTCACTTTCATTGTGAATGGATTTCGAAAGTTTGTGCTTGGGAGCAGTATTATTTTCTCAAGCAATCCCATACTTCATCGTCATTTTGTCCGTCGACATGCAAATTGCGTCTACATTGAAATTATCTTTTACTTCAACTGGGAAATTTGCGTAAAACAAATTCCTTAAACAAACGTGAGTTTTGTCGCCTGCTCGATAAAGTTCAAATGTCATTTCACTTCGCCGCTGATGTTAGTTGCTTTTTTGTCGTTTCGACTTTTAGTTTTCACAGCCTATTGTCGAGTCATAGCGATAAACACCATACGTTCCGCTTCACAACATATGACTAGTTTCCTTTTGTTGTGGAAACCAATGGCCGCCTAATAAGCGATTTTTCACCGGGATTGCAGAGTTTATTTTTATCACGAACTTAGTAATTAAACATTTTACGAGTGTTCAAAATGAGCGAATACGCCTGGACAACTAAGCTATGTACGCGGGTCAATTACCACACTCATTGACATTGTATTAAAGTCTACAAACGGCTTCCCTTTGTAGAATTTATACTGTGAAACCAAATACATACACGTAATAATGTGCTGCGCATTTTATCAGAGTTGCTTTTCACACAATGAAACCTCTTTTCCTTAGCTTTCTTGAAGAAAGTTTAGGTTTTTCAGTACCACTGGTGAACATTGACATACCTGGTCCAGTTAAAACACTAGCAGTTAGAGGTCTTTTAATACTCTTGTATATAATTATATTCTCTTGAGTTGATATAGTATAAAGACGGATTTCATTCATATGTTTTTAAATTGCCGAGTAGGTGTTTATTGAATTAGCTATTTCGGGTAACGGCTTTTATGTTTTAACGTGAAAATTGTTAAACTGTTAGCGGATTTAGTGTTAATAATTCTTTGTGTTATATAAATATTATCAGTTAGCAATGAATCCGTCAACAAATATATTATCATTGGCGTTAGCTTTTTCTACCCAAATTTTACTCCATTGCTTAGTTAATGAATAATGGGACTAGTCTGCTTTTTAATTTGTGGCTCTAAACTTTCGCTATTTTGAGCTTTCAGATTAAATATTGGCAGTTTTACTTATACAATATTTTAATTTAAGGTATAATTATTAATTATAAAATACACTGATTACGACTTAAGACAAAACGGTTAATAAATTTTCGTACTCAAATTTAATAAAGCAAGTGTACAAAGTGGTCAGTTTAGATAATTTGCTGATTAATTTTTCTCTGATTGCTAAAAAAATACATTTTAAAATTACAGCAGTAATTTGAATATTCCTATACAGCGAATTTATATTATACAGAATTAAAAAAAACTCAATGCACTTAACCAATGAGCAATTTCTTCAGTTTTTAGATTTGGAAATTCAAAACTGGAATTTGAAAGATTCAAATTTTGGACTTGTACATTATGTAAGTTCACATTAGCTGCTGCAATTATATTAAATAATGTAGTAATTATATTTTTAATTTAATTTGGATTTATATCCTTCCTAATTAAAATAATCCATGTGCTATTTAAATATTTTTTAAAAGTATAACTTGAATATGGTACAAACAACTACAAAGCAAATGAAATTTTTTTCTTTGTAAATAGGGAGAACCATGTTAAATCCATAATGGCAAATGGTCAGACAGCAGAGCCAGGTGTTTCTCAATATCAAGGTATTTTATATAGCAATTATTGTATTTAGTTAACTCTTGGGCAATGCATGCACCAAACTTTTCATCAATGGGAGAGTCTTGGGTGTTAATGGATTAACAAGGCTATCCACCAGTGTCTTCTGGTAATCCATTAACTAGCAATATGCCTCAGGTATATAGGTTGTGAGGTAACACAACTTACAGGACCAGCCTGTAGAGACTTACTAGTCACTGATCTCAAAGTACACTTGATAGAGCTTTCTCACTTGCAAGAACCAAATTCAAAAGAATCACTACATCACACAAACCCGAGAAAGGATCTTTTTGGGGTAAATATGTATTATCATGGTGAGAGCATCAGTTTTTATTATGTTCTGGATCAATTTTAGTGCTGTGAATAGATAGGGACACTTGTTAGGTTGTGTTTTCCTCCTTCTGTTTGGTTCCCTGAAAATTCATTAACTCTGGCTTCACTTTCGATAGGTGGGGAGGCTCTATCCAGTGTACTATGAGATCAGTGGTAGTATCCACTCCCCAAAACAAAAATGTAAAAATCTCTGAGAACATGAAAATTGGGTGAGCCTGCATTGGGAACTACTGGCCAACTGCTGCACAATATTATTTATCTATTTCTATACCTTTACTATAAAATCATGATTGTTCTCTAGATATTTGTTTTATGCATTTACAGGTCTCAACAATGATCAAAGTATAGTTGGAAACAATGCCTTTCCTATAGAAAATGGTGTGCATAACCTGACTAACACTGCAATATACCAAAGTGAAACACTTATAAACCAAGACCAAAATTCTAGTCTTCCACAGCCGGCAAAAATTCAACAACCAGTTGCAATGGAAGTCCCCAAAGAAAACGTTAACTTCTTAGATAGTATCAAAATGAAGAAAAGAAAGCGAGACTGTAGTCCTTTCAACATTGTCTTCACTAATGGCCAGGATGTGCAAAATGACCAAAGGAACTCGCCACCACTAAGCCCTTCATCTTCAAGCATGGTAACCATACTGAAGTTCCAGAATGGAGATTTTGTTGAAGTTCCAAGCTCACTGCCTACCTACAACAGTCCAATGAGCTTGAGGGATATGCGTAAAGCTATTATCAACTCTCTAGAGTCTTGCTTGATGGAACCAGTTGCTGAGCCAAAACCAACTCAAGCTTGGACAGTTCAATCACCTCCACGACAAACTTCTCCCAAAGCTGTACCAGAGCCCATAAAGGATACGAAGGAGCCGATAAACAGTGACACGAAAAAGATAGAAAAGGACACTGTAATAATAAATCCACCACTGCCACCTCCTGTACAAGCACCTGAGTCTCCTAAAGTAAAAAAGCAAACTGTAACTAAACCAGTTAAAGTAAAAAAACCTAAGTCTCCTGATAAAGAGTCAATTAAGTTTGCAAATAGACAAAAAGAATTGATGAAGTTGAAAAGAGAAATGAGAAAAAGAATGAAGATGGAAGGTCAAGGTAGTTATCAATTTAACAATATTTTATTGGCAATACGTAGCAGACATGTTTTTTTAAAACTGTGACTTTGGTTTGATTCTTGCAAGCCATTTGATTGAATAATTTCACCTCTGTCATACATGTGGGAGATGAGTGCCTTCAGTGTGACTTTACTAAACTCATAAGTACTAGTACCTTGAAATATTTTATAAAAGTACTAGTACTTTTGAACTGAATATATTGGGCTATAATTAAGCATTGTAATTAGTTTGAGAAGTCAGTTCAAACACTCAATGTTGGACTTTACCGGGATTCCAAAGTCTGTAAAAAGGCTTGCCTGCAGCTTGCCCTTTCAAAAGCATGTGTCGTCTGTCTCCTGTTTGAACTATTACTTAAAATACTCTGGCCAACAGCAGCCATGATTTTTCTTGAAAAGGCTTAAAAACTTATGAACCCATATACATATGAACCCATTAACTGCTAAATTGAACTAGACTGATTTAATTTCCCGTTGGTTAGTGCCAGAGGATATAATGCAGGATATGGCTTGGGATAACTGAAAGATTTAAATTGTTGCCTACAGCATATAAAATTTAATTAACTAAACTTTTTTATTTGTAGATAGTGAACTAGCAAAAGCTGCTCTTGGTGTATGGGGTCGTACCGTTGGTGTCTTGTGCACAATGTGTGGAAAACATGTCCAAAAATCTTATGGCTGTTTCCGAAGGGACAATTCCCCAGAAAAGCTTATGTACCTCTTTACTCCTGGTATGAATCGCATAAAGATTTGTCGAAGGTGTTTACCATACAAGAAGCAAACACCAAACGGAGAAGAACCTAAGAAGGGTAAAAGTACCTCAAGAAAGCCAACAAATGTAGTCAAACAGGTTGCAACATCCACAGTGATGAAAGAAGAAAATCCTCAGGAAAAACCAGCCTCAAGCATTACAATAGATGCAATTCAACGGAAACTGACAACCCCTACACCATCCCCTTTGTATCAACCATCACAAAAAATGATTCTTGGGGAATCTGGTAAAGCTGAAGCAATTGAATATATCAAAATGTTGGCTGGGAATGTATCATCAAGCAATGATCAGTGTTCACCTTCAGTTACTAATAATACACAAATATCCCATGGTGTACCATTAATGACACCACTGTCACCATTAACCCCTGTCACACCTAGTAATGCTATGAATCCCAACATACTGAAATCAACAGATGTTCACCAAGTGGTTTCTGTACCTATTAGCCAGAGATTCCAACCAAATATCACACCACAATCACAACCAAACATTATTCTGCGAAATACCCAACCTGGTATAGCTAACCAAGATGCAGCAAGCAGCATGCTTTCAACACCACCATGGACCCCTATACCACTTACCATAAAACAAGTCACACCATTACCAATGTCTCCTGCTGTACCACCAGCCACGGTTTCCACCATTGCTCCAACAAATACTGTTCAAAGTCTAACTTTAAGTAGTGGGGAATCTCAGATTATTCCAACAGCCATTGTTGTATCATCACAAAATAAGACACCAACTCAAGCCCCTGTCCTGTTTCAACTTCAGCGTATAAAGCTGCTAACGCCTGAGCCTGCTGAGAACCAAGAAATGGAAGCTAACCAAAAAGTGGCACATAATAATCTAGGAGGTATGCGAGGGGTAGTTGTACAAAGGTTGTTAATTAAGTGAAAAATATTTTTATACACTCAAGAAATAAAGACTCTTCATATATTGTTCATATTACCAAAGAGTAATTCTTTTCCAGATATTGATATCAAATTTTTGTCTTTTTCAAAGTATTTACAGTAATTTACAGTAGTTTCAGCACATTTCTATTATGTTTAATCAGGACTTACCGGTAGTTAAGTACTACTAACTATAATAATTCAATGTCATTCTAAGTGTCTGCTATGACACACCACTGTCACCTGACCTAGTGTGTGGTATGCATCACATATATAGTACACTGGATTGTCAATCTCATAGTACACTGGATAGAGCCTCCTCACCTATCGAAAATGAAGCCAGACTTGAATGAACTTCTGGGGACCAAACAGAGGGAAAAGACAACCTCATCGTCATCCTTATCAGTTCACAGCTCTAACTATTAAAATGCATGGTTACACAAGAAGAACCTTCCTGGGGTTCATGTGATGTAATGATTCTTTTGAATTTGGTCCCCAGAAATTGATGACCTCTGGCTTCACTTTCAATGGGTGAGAAAGTTCTAATAATCATGACCATTTCAAGATGATGAAATCTTGAATTTTACCAGTAATTTTCTTTTTTTTTGTTGTGGCTTGCTGAAGCCTATATTGGTCCTTTTAACTGAATTTAAGTCCTGGTGGTAATAGAATCAGCTCTTGCTATGCCAACTGTCATCAGGGCACATTTTTACAAATTGTTGAACAATAAAAATAATTTAAATATTTGAATACTGCTCACTAAACTGGAATTTCGCAAAAAATAACACTTTTCAACATTGGTCAAAATGGTGTAACAGACGGCCCACTCCTGCAGCCAATCAGATTGCTCCAAACACTGAAATAGCATTTCCACTCTAAGCCATTTTATTTAATATCCACCCCCTGGTGGATGAATTTTTCTAGGCAGTCTCTTAAAAGTCATTTGTGAGGGTGCAGTACATACATGTAGAGAGGGGTGTGGTACATACATGTAGAGAGGGGTGTGGTACATACATGTAGAGAGGGGTGTAGTTCATACATGTAGAGAGGGGTGTGGTACATACATGTAGAGAGGGTGGTAATACATACATGTAGAGAAGGGTGTTGTACATACATGTAGAGAGGGGTGTGGTACATACATGTAGAGAGGGGTGTGGTACATACACATAGAGAGGGGTGTGGTACATACATGTAGAGAGGGGTGTGGTACATACATGTAGAGAGGGGTGTAGTACATACATGTAGAGAGGGTTGTGGTACATACATGTACAGAGGGGTGTGGTACATACATGTACAGAGGGGTGTAATACATACATGTAGAGAGGGGTCTAGTTTATATACACGGATTAACAAAGTGGGAAAAAGGTATTCTATAATATTGGCGCGACTGGATTACAAAATTGCGCATGTATGTTTATAACTAATTTTACGATATTGTGCCATCGTGCCTGATTTAAGATTGCTTGCCCGACGAATATCCTCGTAAAATTTTCCAACCTTTATCTTGTAAAAGCGCCATAGCGCTACGTCATCAGTAGGTGTATTGTTAACATACCATAATTTACTTGTTGTAACAATCCATCATTTCAAATGATTTGCTGCATAAAACTAAGGCAATATTTTCCGGTGAACTGCGCTCTGTTGAACATGGGTTGTGACTTGATACAACTTGGCCATTGCGATCCTTGAGCCTGCGATCCTTAAGCTCCGTTTCCATATTTTTATTTTTATTTTTTTTTACTTTCTAACAGATTTAATGATTTAACAAATACTTGAACAGAATAATTTTACTATTAAAACCTAGTTTCCATATAAATCGCTTGCGTCGCCGCTCTCGCAACTGTCGCTGAAAAACGTGTCTGGAAGCCACAGCGGCGACGAGAAAATCTCGCTGTCGCCGAGATAGAAATTTTTCTATCTCGGCGACAGCGAGATTTCTCGTCGCTACTGCCGCTCAGAATAAGTTTCCATATAAACGCGCTTTTCAGCGACAGCGGCAACGCGAGCGATTATATGGAAACCTAGCCTATGCCCCAGTCCATGGACTATGGACTGGGCCATAATCTAATGGAAACCAGGCTTAACATAAGTCGCAACTTTTAAAGTTTACAAGAATTAAAACTGTCCCAGGGAGCCACGTCAATGAAGTTATTATTATTATTTCCCATATACCATGGTCAGGTCCACCACTAGTGCACCTAATTTGCATATCACTGCTTAGCCAATCATTTTAACCAACTTGTTTTGTTATGCAAACTAGGTGCACTAGTGCTGGATCCGACCATGTATACCGGTAATCGGTACGACTGTCGAAAAATACGACTAGCGATCGTAGCGAATGTATAGAAATCACTCTGGCCTGGATCGCAGCGAATCTAGCGATCGTAACGACCCCAGCGATCGTAACGATCCTAGCGATCATAACGATCCTAGCGATCGTAGCAATGGTAGCGATCATAACGATCGTAACGATCCCAGCGATCGTAGCGATCCTAGCGATCGTAACAATCCTAGCGATCGTAACGATCCTAGCGATCATAACGATCCTAGCGATCGTAACGATCCTAGCGATCCTAGCGATCACAACGATCCTAGCGATCGTAACGATCCTAGCGATTGTAGCGATCGTAGCGATCATAACGATCCTAGCGATCGTAGCGATCCTGGCGATCATAACGATCCTAGCGATCGTAACGACCCTAGTGATCTCGATCACCTTTTTTACTTGGCGATCGTGGTAAAATAAATCGCATAAGCTGTTTAGTCTGGCCGTAAGACCTGTGATCACAAACGGTTTCACGTGGCCAACCCTTAATTACATCACTCTACCAATCACGTGATCAGTCCCATGGAGCATGTTAACGTTCTTGCTATTGGAAACGGCCAAAGCGGACGCATTTTGCATGATTCCGTTTAGTGTTTCACTATTATCAGGAGAAACATCTTGTAGTACAAAGGCCAAGCCTTCATGCCAATTGCCTCCTAAAGTAGATGAAAGTGAGGTATTTTGACATTGTTTCTACTTTGTTTCAGGGAAGGACAAACGTGCTTCATCCGCCTCTCAAAGCCCTGTTGCTTGTGCATGTTGTAACTCCAGTGTGATGAAGTCTTATCGATATGTCACGAAGACACAATCACCGCCAAAACTTCAGTATTTATTTAATAGTGATTCGAAAGCTTTGGTCATTTGTTGCACGTGTCTTAATAAGGATCGTGACGCCACTCAACTAACGACAATCGGAGAAGAAAAGGAAGACCCTGAACATTCGGGACTGCGTACATGTGTTGACGGTGAAATTAACGAGGAATCAGGTGGTAACGAGAAGCCTGGGGAAAGTTATGATAAGGAGGTGACGTGTTGTGCTCAAGAAATAAACCTTGAAGGTAACGAGGTGAAAAGTGGGGATAAAGAAGTGCTCCTTAAGGATGGAAATATGATCCATAACGATTATGTTGAATCAAATGAGGATCATGGTAAGGTGATTGGGGATCTCGATGGTACACTGGGAAGCAATATTACAGATTCGATTTCTACCGGTATTAATACAGGAAGATCTGGGGAACTCAACAACACCAATGGTGCCAGTGAGAATGGAATACTAGCCCGTTCCTTTGAGGACACCCAGGACTCCTGTGGATTAAAAACTACAATTTCAAACGATAGGAATGGGATCCCGAGAGCTTATACCAAACAGCAGGTACATCATAGTCAGGTTGAATTATCGAGTAATAACCAAGGATTTTTGGTTTCACCTAAAGGTGGTGTATTAACGGGTTCAACAGCGACAGAAAGGGCTAATTTGTTAGTTACTCCGGAAATTGTTGTTGAAAATTCCGAGATAACTTTGGGTTGCGAAGAATTAAATTCCAAGAAAAGTTTCCCTGTAAACGAAGCGGTAGTGGCCGTCAAGAACAAAGAAGTTAGAGACATACAAATTACTGAAAATGACGATGCTACGAAAATAGCGACTACAAACGCATCTGGAGATCACACTGATATCATTATTTTGAGAAGCAAAAAACGAAATGTAGAATCCAACGACAACAGCGAACCCACAAACACTTCAGAAGGGCTGTCTCATACGTACGTTGCTATCGAGAAAGAAACCTCGTCGCTACCAAAAGAATCACATTCACCAGAAAAGTTATCTGCGTCCAAAGAAAACCTATCGCAAAAGAAAGAATTGTGTACCACAAGGGAAAATTCATGTGTAGACGAACCGTCTTCTCCCACGGGGGACAAACCAACCGAAAAGTTAAATGTGTTAAAAGAGAATGACAAAAAGTCACGCCAAACAAAACCGAGTCCAAAGCGAAGTCCGGGAAAGAATACGATTGGTGCAAGATGTCCCCAAACGAGGGGAGCAACTCTAAAGAACATGAAAGAAATAGAAAGTTTAAAAGAGATCAAGGAAACCCCAGAAACAACAAGTCAAGGAGTGAAACGGAAAAGACAGTATCGAGGAAAGAAATCGAAAACAGAAGACGAAAATGAAGAATTGAAACCCAAGAAACAAGAATTAGCGAAAGAAATTAGCAGAAGTCCTTCAAAGAGGGCAAAAACAAAAAAAGAATGAGTTAACAAGAGAAAATGAAAGAGGCCAATTGAGTAGGTTTGACCTAGAAATATTTAAAAAAGATAGCAAGCATTGCATTAAAATGCGAACAAAGATTTCATGATATACAAATTGAGTTCAGTAAATCTGTGTGGTTGACTAGAAGTCGATAAAGCTAAGGTATATAATGTGGGGACAACAGGTTTTAATAGCTTTGAGCATAACTGAGTTTGTAAGAAGGAACAGTCAGCTTAAATGAACTTATGAATACATGATACAACATGTATTTGAGCATGGTGAAATTACAATGTTGAACAAGTTGTTCTGACAGTTGTGAACATAATTGTTCCTACTGGGTTCTTATTTCCAGTCGTGTGTGGTGAATTCTGAAGACGTTAAGTTGAAAAAGGGTGAATGAAGACTGGATAAGATATTTAGTAAGATTGAATGTTTTGTAATAGTATATAAGGCAACAAATAGGCCAATTGAAAAAGAAGTAAATCTACTTGGTTTTAAATTGCTTCATTTTAAAACCGACCTCAAAATTAAAATTCAATAACTTAACATAGATAACGACGTAATGACGATCCTTCGTTTTAACGGTTTACTTTCGTTTTTATACCCATTGTGAAATCAATAGCATTCTCAGAAATCTGATTGGTTCACAGAAGTGATTTCACTACGATTCGTGCTTTTTTGGGGCATAAAGGGTATCAGCAGTGAATTCTTACTTTATCTCATCCGAAAGAACCAAAAAATAGTATATAACATAACTTTAGTGTTCTTTCATATTTTGTTTTATTGGCGAGATATTTAAGTTTAAAGAATTGTCTTGTCCGCCATCTTGAATTTGATTTTATCCTCATTTAGTGACGTCATTGGGTGAACAAACTGAAATCTCCTGGGAGTTTACAGTAAAAATAATTTTATTTGGTTCTGTATTAACATAGTATTGATGTAGTGCTAAAGCAATCATGTTTTACTCACGAAATATTCTGTGGTTCTCAAGATGAAATTTGTGAATTACCCTGCCAATGACGTCACATGCTTGTCTGTGAATATCCAAGATGGCGGCATGAGATCATCTTTAAGTGGGAATATCCTGCTAACTAAGCAAGATACGAGTAAGCTATAAAAGCCATTGCTCGTGATTTTAAGAGTTTTTTCAATTCAGGCAAACATAACAAACGTTGGCGATACCAATGAAAATCCCATCATTTTCAGGCAACCTTTTTCAACACGTGTATTTTCAGTAACAGTATTTTCAGTAACAGTCGTGCAATTTTGAAAGTCTGAGATCAAACCTGTGATTACAAAATTTCGTGATCACGAGTTCAGTGATTTCGGATCAAATCGCACTTCACTCAATTACCATTATAAAATACGCGGTATCATTTTCACTGTAAAAATGATCGTCGTGGTCATGTCACACTTCCACATCCCACCGTCGCGACAGTCCTGGTAAGAAAGTTAATCCCATTTTTTGAGTTTTCACCGTCCTGCAACGAGGTGTAATGTTTCGCTTGGAAAGCTCTTTCAGCAAAATATTTAAAATTGAGTAATTAATGAGACATTTTGTCAAGTTGTTAACTTTATTATAATAATATGAAGTCAATATTTATAATAATACAAGTTAATAATTGTGTTCTCGTTAAGTGTTTGTAAAAATAGTACATTATTATATACTGGTATTTATAGATGGTAATAGAATGTGTAAGTTTGTGTGAGTTTGGTTAAGGGCGTATAGGGAAAGAACAGAAGAGCAAGTCCGCCAATACTTTATGCAGTTTATAACAAGCAATATATCACAATTTCCATGTAAATATGATTAAATGCACTTTACATCAATTATTAAACTTACAAATTTAACAACCTAGACTATTACGACTTTATTTTGTATATTTAAATTGTGATATTACTTTACTAACTACAGTTTCATTATCCTAATTTGTCAACTTTTTCTTCCGTTTACTGACCAAAATAATGACAGACCAGCCATTTGGGTGTTTTTGTTGGCTGTTTTGTTAATTAACATGCAGTTTACCGGCCAGAGTAATGGCCGACAGCATGCGTAATGCGATATGCGCGAGGACACAAACTTCAAAGGCTCTGACTTGATTTGACCTGTTTATCTCCTATTCTGTGCCTGTATCAAATATTACATTCAGATATTTATTTCCTATTCTGCGCCTGTATCAAATATTACATTCAAGATATGATTGATCAAAAACGTTTATGTTTACTAAAACCTGCCTGCCATGGCTTTGTGAATTATTTCCACAGTATAAAGAATACGCACCATGTCTTGTAGGAGGAGGGAGTAAGATATCTTTCCTACGTGTTTATAACCTAACCAAACCAAGCAAGCGCGATGGCCCGTATTTCGACTATTTTAATCCGAGTTTATTATTTTTTATTCGAGTTTCAAACAAAATATTTAAATAAATAAAAATTTCTGACATTTTAGTTTCGAACTAGCTTGAAAGACTTATACTTTCCTGAAAAATTTTCCTCTCTCCGGCACGCCACTAATTTTAAGCCTGTCATTCCATTCACAAAAGTATTTTCTTTATTGACTTTTGTTGGTAAATTTTAGAAAAACGAGAGACCTGCTAAGGCGTTAGTTGACGCTGCTGGGTTGGAAGATGCAATATTAAATATGCTAGAAATTAACGCGTTGTGGTATCAGCCATGATAAGTACGACAGAATAAAGTGTAGGCCAGGAGACTTGGTTTGCTTAGTTTGACACAATTCACAATTGCTACATCACTGTTCTAAGAAACTGTACGTTTTTACACTACTGTGTCACTGTTCTTCAGTGCGGTGAAACGGTGAGGCTCCAAATTTGCGGGGTTGCGGTGACTGCGTTTTTCCTTACGGTGATTTTGGCCAAATTTGGCCAGTTTTGTGCTGATGGTGTATGAATATTCGCTATATTGCTCTGTAATACGTCGTGGGACGCATTACTGCGGTTTTGAGAACCCGCCAATGACCCCCCGCCCAAAAAAGCTTGAACATGGACGCAAAACAGGTGAAAATTCGTTCCGCTTTTGGCAAAAATAGTTGTGTTGTTATCTGGGAACTTGCGATAAACTAAACATTAGATCATTAGACAAATATCACAAATATTGCGATATGTGTGGGCCATTTGGGAAAAAGCTACTGGGGAAAAACTAAAGAACTAGAACTTGCAAACACGGGGGAGGAGGTGGAGCATATGAGGTGGAGGGCCTGTAATCGGCTGATGACCCAAATATTTTTGATCAGCGGTATGTAAAATAGCAGTCAATACGGTCTAGCACAATGTAGTTCATTCACGCGCGTTTGTCAGAAGATTGTCATCATGGTTTGACATTTGGGATTTCGTGAAAGAAAACGTTGCTTTGTGACGATTTCTCTTCAAGAGAAACGTGGGAATGATGAATGATTGTGAAGAAGACTGGGATAGAGAAATTAATGGCGAAATACCAACGAAAAAAATAGAAAATAGTCCAAATAATAATTTTTCTACCACATCATCTTCGTTTGGACGTGGTCGTGGACGTGCTCGCGTCTCACCTTCAGACACAAGACAAGAAAGTGCCTCAACCTGGGAAGAAAAAGGTGAAAATGGTTGGCCTAGAAAACCAAGAGGAGGCGGCATTTCTTCACGCCGTGGAGGTGCTCAAAGATCTGGTGGATTTGGGGATAGGTCAGGTGGTTTTAGAGATAGGTCGGCGGGGATTGGAGGAGGGCAGTCAGGTGGGCCTTGGAATAGGTCAAGTGAAGGACGATCAGGTGGCTTTGGTGGACAGTCAGGTGGATTTGAAGATAGGTCTGGTGGTTTTAGGGGAGAGTCAAATAAATATGAGGATAGAGGCAGATCAGGTGGTGGAAGGTCAGGTGGCTTTGGGGAACGATCAGGTGGCTTTGGGGAACGATCAGGTGGCTTTGGGGAACGATCAAGTGGCTTTGGGGAACGATCAGGTGGTTTTGGGGAACGATCAGGTGGTTTTGGGGAACGATCAGGTGGTTTTGGGGAAAGGTCAAGGGGTGGTGTTAGTAATGGTTACTCTTATGAGGGTGGGGAGTCTACAAGGATAAATGTGTCAAGCCAGGATGTGGGAAGAATTATTGGTAAGTTCACTTCATTTAATTGACCATAACAAAAAAAAGATGGTGTTACCTGTATATATATATATATATATACATTTTACCAGAATGTATTACGGGTATGAAACATGAACAGCTTAAAAAAGATGACGAGAAGCTCAGCTAGCAGAGTGAAATTCTAATACAAAAATTGTTTTATCTCTTCTGTCTGTTCTACAAAATATGTTAACTTGCCATTTCATTAACTTGTAATCTATTGTAGGAAGTGTAAACCTGTTATTGTTGAGTAATGTTTGGTGTCTCAAAATTAATATTTATAGGGAAAGGAGGTCAAACTATAAAAAATATTCAAAATGAAAGTGGAGCCAGAGTAAAGGTATATTTAATTTGTTTTTTTACATATATACCAGTATTGTATTTTGGAAGATGTTTCACAAAAGGAAGTGCCAATTTGTTTAGATCCTAAAAGATGAGGCTGATGTAGTACACACACCAATTGAACTTGTTGGTAGCGAGGAGTGTCAAACCAAAGCAAAAAATATGATTGAGGAGCTAACGTCAGGCTCTCATTTAACTAGTCAAATGGCAGGTAAATTTTAAAACATTTTTTAGGTTTATGTTCTCAAAAACAAAAAAATGTATTCAGTGTTTTAGCAACTGTGGTTTGGTAATTATTTTTAATAAATTTTTGATTTATATAGAAACCTCACTTAAAGATAATGGAAGGTACCATAATACTTCAACCTACTGTACCTTATAGAAAAAGAATGGCTCCTTGTTTACATTGTATTTTCATTTGAGTAGCTAATACAATGCTATAATGTTTTTACATTTTTTCTTTAGTGCTCCTCTTCCCAGAATAAATTGGGGTGAACTTCTGGCCAATAGGGAAGCTGATCAAGCCAAAAAATGGGAAGGTAATATAATCTCAATAGATATCTGTCTGTTTATTTGTTTATCTGTCTGTCTGTTTGTCTGTCTGTTTGTCTGTCTGTTTGTCTGTGTCTTTCTGTCTGTCTGTTTGTCTGTCTGTCTGTCTGTTTGTCTGTCTGTCTGTCTGTCTGTCTGTTTGTTTGTCTGTCTGTCTGTCTGTCTGTCTGGTTGGCTATTTGTCTGTCTGTTTGTCTGTCTGTTTGTCTGTCTGGTTGGCTATTTGTCTGTCTGTTTGTCTGTTTGTCTGTCTGTCTGTCTGGTTGGCTATTTGTCTGTCTGTTTGTCTGTCTGTCTGTCTGTTTGTCTGTCTGTCTGTCTGTTTGTCTGTCTGTCTGTCTGTCTGGTTGGCTATTTGTCTCTCTGTTTGTCTGTTTATCTTTATCTATCTATATCCACATTTGTTATGAACTAAAGGAATTTACAATAACACTATAACACTTGGATATGCTGTTGCAATAAATTTTAAATTAATTTTTCTTTCACCAATATTAATTACAAATCCAGTAAGTGTGCAGTGTATTATTTGCATGTTTAGGTTTACCAAGTATAATAAAACACTTTTATGTTGAACCTGATTCTGTGAAAAGGCGAACTGAAGAAGAAATTATAGCATTTAGGTAAATTATTTATAAAAATAAGTTCTATAATAATGATATATTTTCTATTGAAAAAGAAAGAATAAAACTTTCATATGCTGGTACAGTAACTGATAATGTTTTTTATTTTCTTATCCAAGGGATTATATTTACTAGCGGGGTGTATGATGCACCCTCCTGTTCTTGACTAGAGGGGCTGTAGGGGTGCACCTCCTAGTCTTGACCAGAGGAGTATGGGGTGCACCCTTACCTTGACTAGAGAAGTATGGGGTGCACCCCCTGTTATTGACTAGAGGGGGTAT
>JAOBAZ010199981.1:0-10631 GCA_026546875.1 Pteroeides caledonicum
CAGTAGAAAAGATATTTCTTGACCTCGAGCTTGGATACTACCATCTATCTCAACAACAAGGCAGCTTCCAACAAGTAGGTACACCTCAAAGTCCAGATAGCCCCAAATGTACAGGCTAAATCAGAACTTGAGTCCAGCAAACACTGCAGGCATATTCCATACCTTTACCCCTGGCACTGGTAATTGACACTGTTTATTGAGATAAAATTTACACTTTGGGTGAACTTTAATATTAACATACATTTAATCATCCTCTGTTATTTACATTGATATGTTCCTTTGAACAGTACTGGTATATAGGAAATGTTTTCATTAAGCTCTCTATATGACTTGCTCTATATGGTACAGTTTTGTGTTTATCCAGTTAATTCTTGTTAACTTTCTTCTACATTTGGAAAGGCCCAATTCCAGTACTGTGGTCAGGAATACACATTATATGCATATAATTGTACCACGTCTTAAAATCGAGTACAGTATTTGAGAAATTTTAGTTATTATACTTACAGTGTAGCTCTGATCTACTGTAATTTCACTATATTTACATAGTTAAAACATGATTTACCTAGATATCTGATCTTGTAATATGTTTTTGTTACCACTTTTACTCTGATATTTTTATCAGAGAGAGGATATTCATATTTAAATTGTTGTTTACAGTATTATTTTTAACACAGGTTTTAAAGTATACCAGATACTACACCATGTTAAAACTGTACTATAAATACTACACTGCTTGTGTTCATGATTGTCCAAAACTATTAACATAAGATTGTTGCCAGGTCAATGACCCTTCTTGGCTGTTGAAGTATTTTTTAAACAGATCACGTACGTTTTTTGCACTTGCACAGCATCTGTTAAATGCTTACCCCGTTAATGTTGATTGTAATGCTCCTTCATTAACAATTGATCGCCAGTCACCTGGAGTTATTTCACCACATTGGTCTTCTGAGTCTACAAATCCAGCAGGAAAATGTTGTGCATTGTCAGTCAGTCACAAGTAGTTATGCAAAGATAGACAAGCGTTTGTAATGCTGTCAACTCGGGTAGGACTGGCTTTAATTGGTTTAAGAAAATGCGCCACCGTGCTGTTAAAATCCCAAATGCATTCTCTATTGTCCTTCGAGCTTCTGTTTGCTTAAGATTGCTTCTGCTTCTGTGAGGCCTTTACCAGGAAATGGTTTCATAAGCCATTCTTTCAAAGAAAATATCTCATCACCCACAATTGTGTAAGAAAGATAATGCCCATTTATTAAGTTAGGAGGTGGAATGCACATTTCACCATTAATGAAGACTCTCTGAATTGCTGAAGATTTTTGCATCATTTTCTTTTCCATAATTTCCAACATCAACTTTGTGAAAGAATATTTTGAATCACGCATTGCCATCCGCACTATACTATAGAATCCCTTATAATGAATGATTGATCGATGCCAGACTATGGTAATTTATGTCATAATATACACCATTTATCTTTCATGTAAATATTTCTTCTTGACATCTCGATGACTATTTTGTATTTATGCAATACAGTATGGCTGGTATTAAATTTCAAATCGACTTTGATCAATCGATGCCATAGACTATGGTAATTTTTGTTTAATATACACAATTTAACCATCATTTGAAAATTTGTCCTAGACAACTCGATGACTATTTTGTATTCATACAATACAGTATAGCTATATTTTGTATTTATGCAATAAAATATGGCTGGTATTAAATTTGAAATTGGCTCCGATCGATTCCATAGGCTATAGTAGTTTTTGTTGTAATATTCACAATTTAACCATCATGTGAATATTTGTCCTCGAGCACTCGATGATTATTTTGTATTTATGAAATAGAGTATGAGAGGTATTAAATTTAAAATAATGGCGAGAAATATTGGACATTTGAAGAAACTAGTACCCGGACCTAGCTTTTGAATTTGGCGCAATGTACCGCCTTTTAATCGAGTATAGTACAATTTTTAAAGGACTGGTGATGAATATTGAGTAATGGCGGACAATCTCGAACAAGTACTGCCCATGTGCTGCAAATGTGCTGCGAATTCTTTGGTTTTGTCGCCAGATTATATGACCGGGAGTAGATGATGGTAGGCAAAGATGAAAACACTACCGGATTTAAACGTAAGTCAAAATAAATTACACGGCTGGGCTGAAATTTTAAAATTTAAAATATTTCGATTACAATCCTATTTGTTAAACAATTCTAAAGAATATGAATTTTACCAATGGGATTGCTGTACAGATATTTTGAATTTTAATGCAAACTAGTTAATTTATTTTGACTTACTTCTAAATCCGCCAGTGGATAAAAACGGCAAGCTTTCAAGACCTAAAACTGCAGCGATAGGAAATTGGATGAAAGAATAATGAATATGGTGCAATACTTTTTGTGTTTCTTCTTTCAAATCAGATGGAAATGTCTTTCGAAGATGCTTCGTACATACCAGTATTGTAGATCTCCGTAAACGAAGGTCAGTCATTATCATGTTTGCCCTATTGCGTGTTCTTAGAGCAATGAGCGATTTATATTCTCAAAAACCGCAATGTTTTTATCATCTGCAAATTTTTCCTCGGAACAAATTATGTGTATTTTGAATTGGACAACTTGAAACAGATGGAAATCGTCGGTTTACTGAAATATTAAGAGCATACATAACAATTTCTTTGATTTTCCCATTGTAAACCCTATTACTTTTGCTTTATTATTTAGCTCGAAATATTTCTGAGTAAACATACGCTAGGCGCATGCGTGTCCATTATTTCTCGCCATGTGTCTCTGGTCGATCGATGCCATAGCTTATGGCAATTTTTCTTATAGTATCCATAATGTGAATATTTGTCCTCGACAACTCAGTGACTGCTTTGTATTTAGGCAATACAGTATGTGAGGTATAAATAAATTTGAAATTGGTTCTGATGAATTGATGCCATAGACAATGGTGATTTTTATCATAAAATACATATTTTTTATCCATTGAAGATGAAGTTGCCTCTGATTACTTCAAGCCCTAATGCCAACCATAGCCGTGAACTAAACCATGTTCAAACTGATGATTTGCGGCAGTTTATGATTAAATTATGAGGTAGAACTCAAAATTGACTTGTGTCCATATATTGGTATGTTTTAACATTAATATCTGTAATTCTGTTTTTGTTGCTTTATTAATCGAAAATGGATATTTTTGTTTAAGAAATGCGTGTATACCTCTATTCCTGGACAGTTTGGCTCAAAATTGAGATATCTCCTCAATTTATACCGAAATAGAATATCACGATTACCTCTAGAACGGGTTTAAAGTACTCAGAGCCACTATAACCAGGGCATTCTATGGCTATATGTTTACCATCGAGTGCCCCTTAGACAATTTGGAAAATCCCATTAATTGAAAAATTCTTTCCCAACTTGTTTCCAATCATCTTCCTTTTGTGGGGGTTTTAGATATGCCTCACTTAGTGCACACCATAAGGCTTCACAGGTCTCTCGAATAATGTTACAAACAGTAGCTCCACGAACTCGAAAAGTAAAAGCTAAAGACTGTTGAGAGTCACCACTAGCCAGATAACGAAGTGAAATGACTACTCGTTCAGCTGCTGAAATAGGTTCACGAGGTGTTCCATGCTTTGTAATTAATGGCCCGACAAGGTGTAGTAGATTCTCAAATCTATCAACTCATTCGCAAGAATCTAAAAAAATAACAGTAAAATGACACTTATTATTTGACCTAGAGGGTATTATGATAAAAACCTTGAACTATATTCCCAGATTAAATGAGTTTAGAAACTCAGCTATGTACACACTTTGTTAAAGTGTTCAATGTTTTATAGCTGGCTAAGTTACAAAACTGTATAGAACAGAGCAAGAACAAACTGAGACTGAAGTTCCCAAATTTTTTTTACTACAGAATAAAAATGACGGTATTATACAAATATGTTCATCCAAGGATATTATATACGTGTCGTTGTCATTTGTTCAGTACAATATTGAATGGTAGACGTTGTTGCATTAAACGTTCCTTATTGTCATGATTATGATGTATTATTAAACGCCGAGCCAGCGCATAAAAGGCCTGCGTTCATGCCCGACTGCTGATAAACTTGACAGCAGATCAGCCGAGATGGCGGTTTATATAAACACAGCGTGATTTTTTAAATTTTCTCTCCAATGATTACAGTACATTCAACAAAAATTAAAGGCGAATAGTTAAAGTAAAACAACGTTATTAACCAAAGTAAATTTTAGTCTATGGGTTTGAACAACTCAGAAGTGATAAATTGGGTGGCTAGCATGAAAGGTAATATGTCGTTTACCATCGTTTTACTGTAACTGTTTATCATGGCGAGTATGCGGAATGACAATTATGTTCAAATTAAACCATTGTCGCCTTCGACAAAAAGCAAAAAACATCAACTTCTATTACAAAAACAGTAAAAACAAGAGAAAGAATAAAAGTGTCATTTTTCAAAGTCAAATTTCAGTATTCAGGGCCAAAAATTGAAGAGGCTCGCTTAAAAAACACTAAAAACAAAATATTTTCTGCCTTTAGATGAGTTTTCGTTTTGAAAAATGAAAAATACTTCGATGTTTCCAAGGCAACTACTGCAAAACCCGCCTTGCTCACGCCTTCTTAATGGAGTAATAAGCCAATCAGATTCCAGAGCTTTATTAGCTTGCAAAAACGGGTAAAATCTGAACAGTTCAGATTTTACTTATGCACTGGCTTGGCGTTTAACATGATAAAATTATTTTCATTTTGGCGCCTCGAAAATTGAAATGACAACAAAACAAAAACATTGAGTGCACGTAGTTAAAATTTTCACTGGTTCTTACTCAAGAAAATGTGCAGCTTGTATTATATTAATAATAAACGCGGTACCTGGAAAAAAGTATAAGTTACCTGAAAAAATACTCCCGCTCATGTAGTCGAAGCTCTTGAACCAGGGTATAGTATTGTCCCAACTCTTTGCGGCGTTTGAACACTTTTCTCACCCAAAATCTTTTCGCTGGTACGGATTTCGTGGTAAAAGTTCTTTCTTTTTTCTTAAAAGTGCAATTACCAAGAGTAGCTTTTCTTGTAATACCAGTCTATCGTAAGAGACGGCCGCCATGAGTTTGTTGTTTTAAAGCCGTTCAACTTCAAGATTAAAATAGTATGAAAGTATCTATTGTGAGCGTTTATTTTATGTCATGTTCTGGCGTTTCGTATTCAAATATCTGGCTGTATTTGACAAAAAACATTAATAAATATAGTCATTTACTGTTTTACTTTTAGTCTTGCCGGGCTCGTAGTCTTTCGGTTGACTTCTGTGTACAAATAGCCCACGCTGTTGTATTCACTGCATCTTGCCACTATTCGTTCCTGTTTTAATACTCAGTGTGTTTATACCACCATTTTATGTTGACTTACTGATTTCCTGTGATAATCTTCTTTGCAGTTTACCAATGAAACGGTTTCTTCTTTCCGTTTGTTGTTTATGTTCCTTCTCTTCGTTGACAACTGTCTGCTGTCGCTGTCTTTTGATGTTTCGTTTGGCTTTGGACCTTGTTTTTGTTTTGTTGTATTAAATTCTTCACGCTAGGAACACCTTGAAGGTTTTTCACTCGTAGTGTATACATGTTTCTTCTTTCGCCCTACATTTTGTTTTTAAGAAAGATAAGTTTTGAACGTTTTGTAGATCTTTTATATAAGAATTTTAAAAAAAACTAAACACGAAACAGTCGTTACTGAGAGTTTGACAGTTTATTTCATGATACCTCATTTCAATTTTTAAAATTTTCAATTACCCAATCATATTTGACAACTATCAGGGGGTGCGGCCAAAAAAAATTGCGAAACCCAAGGTGATATATATATAGAGAGAGAGCTTATTCAATGGTTTGGCATGTAATACGGCCTGGTATTTTACGAGTTTCTTATGTATTTTCCGAGCCCCCAGGGCGAGGGAAAATGCGAGAGACGAGTAAAATGCGAGGACGTATTACATGTCAAATCATTCAATGAGGAATTTATTATACGACACACAATTTTATTTCTGAATATTTAACTTTTGTTTGATTAGATACATACAATTTGCGGAAACTCAAGCTACACGCGCGTACAATTAACTAAGAAGCCAATGTAGTGGTACAAATGATGAACTTGTCAAACAGGTTTACGAGACAAGTAGAGATTGCTGAGTGCCACGTTTCAATCAAATCGTTCCATAACAGCGAGCAAATAAGTTCACCGGAACATTTTTTTTTGGAAGTTTTTGAGCTCGCAAGTAAACCGGTTCTTAACCGGTATTTTACTGTGCAATACGGATCTTTTAGAGTGCAATAGGGAGTGCAATACGGCTGGGTATTTGCACTCTGATTTGGCGTTATATGGTTAAATGACGTGATAGTGGTATAATAAATATATATATATATATAGAGAGAGAAATTCAAACTAAAATTCGATTACGTAATTCGGACGTAAAGAAATGACGTCAAGATCAGTAACCCTCGCCCCAGGCTTTGCCTGGCTCTCGGGAATTATATGAAAAGAATAAATAAATAATGGCAATAATATAAAAGTAAAAGCCAACCCCGGCTTACACGGTTACAGTATATTTCAGTAAAAGAACACAAGGGGAAAAACACATCCAATATAAATATGTGTAAATAGAATATTATATAATGTTGTAATTAAGTCTTAAATCTTTCCCGGAGCAAAAAATTGTTTACATTTTCATTTTAAGTCAAAGCTTGTTGTTTACCGTTCAAGATTAAATACTATGACAGTATCTATTGCGAAGGTCTTTTTTATGTCAGCTTCTCCCGTTTCGGATTCAAGTATCTGGCTATATTTGAGCTGGTGAGGATATTAATTATCCTTACTAGCTCCGCCCGCTAAATTCTGTTTATGAATATTAAATCATAACGATAATGTATTGTCGACGCTCCTTGTATTCACTGCTTTCTGTTTCCTTTCGTTCTTGTTTTAATACTCAGTGTGTTTATATTACCATTTTATGTTGACTTACTGACTTTATTTGATAATCTCCTTCGCAATTTCCCAATGAAACGGTTTCTTGTCGCGTCTTCCTTGTTCTGATGTGCTGTCTTTTCGGTGGCAACTCTCTGCTGTCAGTAGTGCTGTGTTTCGACGTTTCGTTTGGCTTTGGACGTTGTTTTTGTTTTGTTGTATTTAATTCTTCAACCTTGGAACATCTTGGAGCTTTTCAGTCGTAGCGCTTGAGCTTTTACATGTTTCTTCTTTTGCCGTACATTTTGTTTTTAAGAGGCATAAGTTTTAAACGTTTTGTAAATCTTTTATATTATAAGAATTCCACACTTTTTTACTAATTAAACACTAAACAGTCGTTACTGACAGTCTTTTTCATGATACGTCATTTAAATTTTCAAAATTTTCAATTAACCAATCATATTTTACCACTACCAAGGGGGTGCGGCGACAAAAAGTGTGCGAAAATAACACCAAGGTGATATATATATATATATAGAGAGAGAGAGAGAGAGAGATAGAGAAACTGAAACCGAAATTTCTTTTGCCAAAGTCTGTTACGTCATTTGCGTGTAAAAAATGACGTCAAGATTAGTAATCCTCGCTTCCTGGGCTCGGGAGTAATATGCAATTGATATTAGATTGCGGTCTTGCTTTTAAATATCCACTTTTTATAATTGTGTAGTAATAAGCGTAAAAACTAAAAAGAGTCGTAAAACTCAATCACAGAATAAATAATTTGTGCCTCAATGGTGGCTAAAAAACAAACGAAGATCCGAATAACATGAATTAGACATGTTATTCTTACTTTTGTTTGTGTTACCAACGCTTTTTCTAATTTTAGATTTATTTTAGTCTTTCTTCGAATTTTAAATTTTGTTGATATAAACATTGTACACCACTTCTTCATTTTCCATTTTCAACAATTTTTAAGTAAGAGCTTCCTTTTTCTGGTTCAAACATACATGGTTTACTTCCGGAAATCGCAATACTATAACTAAGAATGGTCGTATAAAAATGTTTTGGCTTCTGAAGAACCCTTTGTAATAATTCGCTCATACTTTTTTGTATTTACCTGAAAATCTTGAAGTTTTTCCAGTAAACGAAAATAGTAAAGTTTAATAGCGTAAAACTGTTATTATATGAAATAATGAATAAATAATGGCAATAATGGAAATAATTAATATAAAAGTAAAAGCTCTATTCCCGAAGGCTTGTATTTCTTTGGTGTAACCCGAATTTCAGCCGATTCTTTAAAATATCAACAAAATAGCTTGTTTTATAAACAGGGTGATAAAATTACTTCCCAGTAGTCCATAATATTTTTTGTAAAAGTATGTGAACTCGGGGTAGACTACCACCTTAAAGGGCTGTATACTAAAATTTTAACTTAAAAACATCAACTTTAATATCTTTTTAAGAATAATTTTACTTTAATCTTTATTATTTATTATTGTTAACTTTAATTTAAGACTGTTGGCTACTCCATATTTTTAAATATTAATATTACATGGGCAAAATACATATTCCAACTGAAGTTTATTCCCTTATATGCTGACTCATTTTGAGAATTGCCAACCGATCTTTCAATTTTACCAAATTTTTCTATTAGTTATCCCCAAGAAGTGACGAAGCTTCTGGATACGGCCGTAACCTTCACCCCAATACTGCCTTCGCATTTGTAAACGTTATATATACGTGTAGCACGTGGCCGGCTTTTGCTGATTTGATTGTTTTTTCCCCGCAATTTTATCTAATTTTCCGTCAATGTATATTCACATCCTCCATGTCTTTCTTCACCACATTCCGATATACTGGTTCTTCGTTGTCGTTGGATTCCGCTATTGTCAGTATATGCGTTTAAGGATTTTTGATCCATTTCGGTAGACAATTAACTGATAGTTTTTAACCTTCATTACTCTTTCCCAATGCTTCAATAACGTTAGTGTATCTACAAATTTGCCAATAATAGCTGGGAATTGTTGGAATGTATTATCGCAAGAGATTTTTTATCAAATAGTTTTTCATCGCGTGTTTTTTCTTGGAGCCCTTAATTCTTGTTTGCTTAATTTTTCGCTTTTCCCATCCCATTCGTAATAACTGTGTCGGATAATGTTGCTGTCTTAGAAAGTCGATATGTTCTTGTATGTATAAATTGCGTGTGTATCCGTTTGTTACGATCGTACAAATTCTTGTTACCATGCTTTTGCAAGGCATTTTGACCTCAGTGGATTTGTGGAGTGAGGTGTCCGGAAATTCGAATTTTCTATCGAATTGTGGTGAACAAATGATGTGGAACATGCAAGTGTATATTAAGGGGAAATAAGCTTAAATTAAAGAGCATGGAAATTACGTGAATTGCAAAGCCGAAAATGTTATATTTGTAAAGTATGAAAGTCTTTTTATGTGGGACGACAGAAAATTTACGAAAAGAGGAGAACTTCGTTAACAGCAAAAAACAGTGAAGAATGCAGACGATTGACACGTCGGGAACCCCACCGTAGACAATTAAAATCGTCAGGCGTTAGCTTACGTAAAATATTTTTCAGTTCCTGTCGGAAAAAAGTTAACAGTGACCAGGGACATAAGTAAATAGCCTGCAGCCATGGCCCCGGAAGTAAGCAGAAGCCATGGTCCCGGAAGTAAGCAGAGCTCTTACCCCTGATTTTAGTTCCCCGGTCACTCGGTTGAGCCATTGTGCGCGCATGTTGGCAGCAAATATGTCAATATTGTTATTTTGTTCAATTGGTCAACGATTCTAATTGCACATGCATAACGTCAATCGGAAATGAGGTGTTGTTGTATTAACAAAGCTCTTAATCAAAGCGCGAGCCATTTCACACGACCTCGTGTTCGCGGCTTACATTGCCATAGGAAAGCTTTCCTTCTTTTATTACAAGTGTTTTGCCATGCTCCAGGTTAATGTACTTCGTATGCACATTTCCTCTTTTCAGCTCTGTTTTTGCGAATACCCTTTACAATCTTTGGACTAGCCTTTGATAATTCACAAACCATATCTTGTTCGCTTTCGGCTCGTTGTTGAGAAGTGTTTTTGTCACCCCCAGCCGTTTGTAAATACATTTTACTTTTGGTTGTACTTTAGCTTCCTGCAGGTACTTTTTTCTTTGACTAATATCTAGGATATGTACATCTGCAAGGTGATTCGCCAATGCTACTAGGTATTTGGCACCGCAATCAGGAATAGGGTAATCGCAACAAACGCGTTTAGTCATGTTTAGCCTTTGGAGAGCAGAGTACAAAGGAATAGTTTTTTCAGTCATGATATCTTATATTTTATGTCGAAGAAAAACAGGCCAAGAAGGCCAAACCCAAGCCAAAAAAGCCAAAGACAGGCCAAAAAGGCCAAAGGGCTAAAATAGAGATCAGGCCATCTCAAGTAACTTACATGTCTTTTCTAACGGGACTCTGGACTCGTTTTGTTAAACGATACTCCTCGGTGGGACGTAACCGTTAAAATCCGTGTACCCTGAAAAGACAAATTATTTTGCTCGATGCCGCGTACGCAGAAAGACTGTCTCCTGTCCGGAACGAAAAACCTTCTATCAAGCAGAGAAACACCGGTATATCTAGATAATGCCAGACAATGGCGATAAATGGACGATTTCGATGACGGGAC
>JAOBAZ010200093.1:0-10204 GCA_026546875.1 Pteroeides caledonicum
GATAAAAATTGATTTTGTCGATATGCGGGATCCAATTTGATCGACAAGCTTGTCGTCGGAAAAAATCCCGAAGCATTTTTATTGGCTGCTGAAAAGTCGGAAAATTTCCGAGGATTGCTCAATGAGACAGCAGCCAATAAGGATGCTTCGGGATTTTTTCCGACGACAAGCTTGTCGATCAAATTGGATCCCGCATATCGACAAAATCAATTTTTATCAAAACCAAGTTTTGATAAAAACAAATTTCAATATTTCTTAACACTGTAGAATAAGGCAACGGAGCAATTTGATTGGCTGAAACGCGTGGATACCGGACCGGAAAAAAATAAGTAGAATAAAAATAAGTAGACGGAAAATTTTCTACAAAACAGCAAAGAATTTGCGTTATACACACGAACCTGTTCCACATTTTGAATAGTTAATAAATTAATTATTTAATTAGGCTTTTGCATAATTAGGAGAATTATTATGCACTCAATTTATGTTACTAATATCAGTTTTTGTTTGATAATTTTGGACTTGATAACTTTTCGTATCACATATAGTCCACTTACAGAATTATCCTCAGATATGGAAAAGCGTTCGTACTGAATTTCGTTTAATTGTTATTTAATGTTTTGAGGTTGTTCATTACGAACACCTGCCCAAAAATTAAACAGAGATTATAGCTAAAGTTTCTCTGTTGTACAAATTGGTCCAGCGGTAGCGGCTCTCTCACTAAACGATCATAGAGATGCCTCTCTCCATGCTAGGGACGTAGCGGTGAAGTGCTGTAACCATTGCCTTAGTTTGCTAAATGATGATTCATGTCGTGAATATATTGTGGGATAGCTCGATACGCATGCGCATTACCAACTTATAGCTTTTACGGTCTGTTACAATAAATCAGCAAGGATTTTACACTTTCTTGGTCGTAGTAATAACCTTGCGACACACATGTACTGTTGTGCCTTTTATTAGCAGAGATTTTCCGCGTATTTTAGTGTTCCACGGCTGTGGGCTACTGTTGTCACCGAGACACAATAATTTGGGCTTTGGCAAGTTTCAGTGCGGTAAAATCATATGAAATCCCGCTTTTTACAAACTATTGTCATGCATAACTGCATTCGAATATATATTACACATTGATATTAATGTTTTTATTCTCGCATATATTTTTCACACTTACACTTTGCAGTACTTCCTCATATTTTAAAGTTTTCGCACGCAAGTTTACCTACTTACTTTTCACTCATTTTTTTTTCATACGCACACTATCACAATGGTTTTGTACCCAATTTTCACTTGCATCTAAGTCTAACTACGTTTGTATTTGCGCTGAGTACAGTACATGTACATCTGCTCATTCACTTTTGTTATTAACATTTCCACTTTCACATTTAATAATTGATTTTTACAAGTGAACATGTCCATATACTGTAATGTATTCCAAAAATATGTATTAAATAGCAACTCTAATAACAACAAAGCTTGCAAATCTCGCCATGCCGCTAGTTTCTGTTCAAGTTCCTCACACCGTGTGGTTCTTCTCTTTTTATATATGTCCTCACGTGATCCCAAATTCTTGTGACGTCAGTGTCCCTCACAGTCCACATGTCAAGTTTTTGAGGTCGTGCACTCCTCACTACCCTGGTCCCAGAGGTTTCTCTAGCGAAACGTCTCTGATACTTGCTTCTTTGCGGTTCGACGCTTTCTGCTTCTACTGTACTCGGCTTGGCTCTACAAGAGAAACCGCTGATGACCAGCACTGGTAACTCCTCACAATCCCACTCATACCCCCACATTCCCACACCACCTCATTCCCCACACATCTTGTCATAGGTCATCACCAGTCATTGATATCACATTGACAACTCATATTAACAATATTAAAATTCGCGCACAAAGTCATTCCCTGTCATCTAGCTGATCTGACCGTGAGAAAAAGGCCTGGCACTAGCGAGAAAATAGAAATCCATTTTGTTGTTTTCCATCACTTATATCTTTGCTTTTCGTTGATGAAACTTGCTGAAACTTAGTAATTATGTTTAATAAACACAATTATAAATCTGCAATAAATTTGGGAACGAAGTAGAGTATATTTCAAAAGAAAATTATCCGTTTTGATGGAAAAATGGATTTCTATTTGACAACTAGTGCCAGTCCTTTTCCGTGTTTGCAGATCATCTGGATATTTTCACATTGATTTTTAATAATCACATTTCCTTACTCGTATATATTTGCACCGTATTTTGATATTCTCCCAGCTGCGTTGCTTTACGTTCCACCGTCACATTCACTTTTATGTCCAGTTTTTTTCTCTTTATATTCATGAAAAATGATTTGAGAAAAACTGTCTACAAAATTATGAAGCATTTCTGCCTACGAAATTATGAACTTTGAAAAATATTTTAGTAAACGGATATCAAAAATGGAAACCGTAGACTACGGAGGCTTGTGACGTCATTTGCTATTAGCACATAGCTATTGTGAAGTAATATTTACAATGTTTTGCTCGACTTTTTCGGACGAATCGCCATAGGTCTTGCCAACAAGTTAAGTATAAACAACTAAATCTGTAGAAATTTTGTCACTAAAGCACTTTATGTCTCAAATAATGTCACCTTAATGTTTCCGCTTCAAGGGGCAATGTCACCCATTTTTAAGCAATTTTGACGCTCACAAATTTTCCCAAATCCGAAAAAGAAAGAGTTTGAGTACAAAACAAAGCAATTATGCATGGACACAAGAAAGGTACATAGAAGTTTGGATGGGAAAGATTACGTGAGGATTGGGATAGATTGTAAATTGTTGGCAGACACTTTTTCATGGTTTGTCAATTTGTATGAAAATTTCAGCTACATGTTACGTGGAAGCTCAAAGTTGCTCAACAGGACTCATACATCATACCACAATCTATTTACAATGCTTATTTTTACATTTGATATATAGCTTTGGAATAATAAGCAATTTTGGTGAAAAATTGGTGACACTGCCTTTTCATTGCTCGAAATTTGCTCTTTTAACTCCCTATAGTTCTTTGAATGTACATATTTGGACGTTCAAATTTGGCCATGGCGCTACACGCGATAAACGTTTGTCATAAAGTTGCAACGTGATAATGTATTAAACGTATTAAAGGGCAGTGTCACAGTATTTTGAGCAGTTCTGAATCATAGAACATTTCCTATAACTAAAAAAGAAATTGCTCGAAACATAAAAAAATCCCGTAAGAAGTATACGAAACCTTTACAAAAGTCAGGATTGTCAGTGTAGATAATTGAAGCGGACTGTAAATTATGTTTAGCAAAATTGTTGAGCTAACAGGAAGTCAAAGAAGTTTATATGTTTACAAAACGTCGTGTTGCATGCTTTGTGAATATTCAAAGTTGTCTAGTATGACTCATTAATTGAACGAAAACACTATTTTAAAGATTGTTGTTCAAAATCGAAATGGCAGACACCTTTGGTTAAACATACCGTGGTACTGCCCCTTTAACATGAAGACGTCTAGATTTCCAATTAAAATCATTTGCTTTGCTCAACAACGTTGCGTCGTGTAGGGTCACGTGACGTCTCATCGCTTGTATCGCATCGCATCTACTTTAATCGACATCACATCTCATCGACATCACAGAATAAACAATCAACCAGAAGTCCAACTCGCCAAAAAATCTGCATCTTTTCTTTTACTGCGCATATCAGAATGGTTACGTCATGCTGGCCAGTTCCCCCGGCACTTTTGTCCTACCTGCGATACTTGCTGGTCTCAAGAATAAATGAATACGGTGATTTTATTGTATTGTATTAAGGTCACCTTGGAATCCTACAGCTGTGGCTAGTTTATCTTCCATTTTTGCTTGTCAATCGTTTAACCTGCGGAAAACGATACTGCGATGCAGTGTGCCGGTAGGAAAAAATCCTGCGTAAAGGAGAGAGCGCCGAGAGAACTAGCCAGGATGGCGTATACAGATGGCGTATGTAACGTGCGCCAGGCAAAATACGAGACGTGAAGTCATGAACGTCAAAGAGGCCGACAGGGAGTTGGACTTTGGCTGATTATCTATTGTGACCATATCTTACCAGATGATCTGAAAACACGAAAAAGGACAGGCACTAGTTGTCAAATCCATATTGCGATCAAGACAGCTAATTTTTCTTATCCCAAGTTGATGACAGACTTATAATTTTGTTTATTAAACATAATTACTACGTTTCAGAAAGTTTCATCAACGAAAAGATATAAGTGATTAAAATTATATCTTTGCTCGCACTTTTTCCTACCTGCGATTTATTTGCCGGTCCAAAGAACAAACAAATACGGAAATTTTATTGTATTGTATTAAGATCACCTTGAAATCCGCGTTTGTCTCTCATTTTGTTTTTCAATGTTTTAAACATACTGCGAGTGTAGTGTGCTGGTACGAAAAAAATAACGCGTAAAGGGCGAAAGCGCCGGGGGAACCGGCCAGGATGGCGTGTACAGATAGCGTATGGTGGCAAAATTGTGGAGACATGGACTTCAGAAACCGACAGGGAGTTGGACTTCTGGTTGATTATCTATTCTGTGACCGAGTGACGCCAATTTTAAAATTGTAATACGTCATTTCCAGTCCTTTTGCTCGGTTTAGCACGCCATCTCGCGTCCTGTTCGCGTTCACGTCCTTAATCTAAAACTTCCTATTGTGTTATTATTACTAAAACCGTGTAAATAGTTGGATTGATTCAGTTAAAAAACTGCTTACCTTTCAGAACGTGAGGATCCGTGCGTTGGTTTTGTGTCATCCACATAATCCTCTGGGAATTGTATATTCCAAAGAACTAGTCCAACAATGTCTGGAGTTTGCCCAGAGGTAGGTTCTGCTATTAAGTCTGGTTTTCAGTAGCGACGTTATACAAGCAAGAAAACAAAGCATCATTGTTACTCGGGGGATTTCAAAATTTCAAAGAACAAAAAAAGAATTTTCTATTGAGTTTTCTTTTGTTCTACCTTAGCTTACGCTTGAAGTGCTTTTGTTTGTGCTTATATCGATCCTTATGCCGCACCATAGGTAGCCCAACTATACGTTATGCCGTCTATACACTCATTTATGCAAATGTTATAATATTTATCGATTGAAATGCGTTGCCTGTTGTCCACCTCGTTAAAGCCCTCGTTAAAGCACTGGTTCCTGGTTTTTGAGGAGCTAATTTGTTGCTGTTGGCGTCCAACATATTCCACCTTCTTGTTCTTCTACGAAGAAGAATTTAGATGAACACCAGGAAGCATATTCTTGTATTTCTTCTCGGCTTCAGCTGCATCAGTCCCAAACTTTTCTGGGATTTTCTTCCAGCAGTTGAGGCGGATGAACTTGTTTTTGTATTCACGGTCGAATTTATCGCACAAACGTAGAAAATGTATCCAACTATATTATATTTAGTGATTTTGTTGCAGTTTGTGGTAGTTTTTTTATATTGCAGCTAAGTTTGAGGTGTATGTATTTCCATATTGCTGGTTATTCGTGATAAAGTTGCCAACCTTAGGATAACCTTATTATATACTAATATAGATACGATGAGTACGTGCGTAGTTAACGAGGTGCACAACAGCAAACGTATTTCAATCGTTTGAAAGACACGCTATAAGCATTCAAACGTAGGTTTACGTTATTTTTATTAATTTTTAAGATAAATATTACTTACATAAGTGAGTGTATAGACGGCATAACGTGAGGTTAGGCTACCTATGGTCGCACAGCTCACTGCATTTTGTCTGTTTTTTTAGACCAGATCTCCACTAGGCGAAATTTTTCGCTCGAAGCGAATTTTTCTTTTATCTCGGAAGCTTACAACCAGAAGTAATCAAAATTTTATTGAATATGAACAAACAAAATTGCCTTCGCGCGAAAAATTTCGCCTAGTAGAGATACGGCCTTAGCTTGTGCTTCTGCTTACGCTTATGCCACTGGTGAAAACCAGGCTTTAATTGCAAGTACTGTACTGTGTGGTAAGTTTGCATACAAAGTGAGATTGGGGATGGAAATTCAACTTATCCTTACATGAAACCGGTACGAAAATGAGAAACCGCCCCAACCCGCAAAGTATCTGCACTGGAGGCTATTATATAGGCTACAGTATTTTACCAGCTTCATTCTAGCGGGCTCTGTCGTGTAATCTGCAGGGCGATACCTGCGTAGGAGGCTAGTCTTCCAAATATGATTGACCCTTTCTGGACCGTAGATCTAACTTTGGCACTTAGGCAAGTAAAATCGTCTGACGTTAGCTTATACGTAAAATAATGAAAGTCAACTTCGGTCCGGAAAGGGTTAAAATTATTTTAAATTTTGTTACTATGACATGTAATTTTTAATACCTTTCACCACAGTCGTATTTCTCCTTGCTAGACATTCTTTACACGTCATCAGTGATGAGATATATATGTTGACAGTTTATGGGGATTGTCAGTGGGTTTCAACCGCGAGTTTTCACAAGTAAGCATTTTTTTATATATTTTTTACATAATTTAAAGGGCTTATACATATCTCTTGTGGGTCTTTATTAATTTGAAAAGAACAAGAAAAATTAGTTAAAATCATTTCTGCAATGATTGATCAATGACAAGTGCTATGGTCATATTTTACTAACTATAAGAAATAAATTGGCGATTATCAACTGGTCACGCAACCAAGTTAGATCTTTTACTCTGTTTGGATGTACTTTGTTGATATTTGCTTTTAGAGTGAAGGACTCCTTTAAGAAGCTGAATCTCGTGATCGTTAATAGTTTTCTGCTGTGTGCAACTGAGTTTTACTTTGTTCAGTTTTTTCAAAAGAACCCTACAAAACCACTCCAGACGGCGGCTATTTTGAAAGCATTACACATTTTTCAACAGGTGAATAATGCGTTAGATTCACCACAAGGGATAAATGTAAAGGGATACGAAGTGCTTCAGGCAACATTTGTTCAAAACGTACCGTAATACTGACCTTGAATATAGCGCTAAACCCCAAAAAATGCTCGTTAAAGGATCTCTAAAGACTAAAAATATGAGAACAAAAGCTGTAATTTTGCCTGTCTTTCCTTTCGCTGGCTCTGGAGGAACTCCGTTGTATGTGTTCGAGCTATGATTCGTGACCGGAGCTCACACTGACGTCACATCCAGCTGTCGCATTTGAAAAAAATTTTTAACCGGAAGCTTACATTCTATTTGTTTTTATTGCGAAACTAAAGTCGAAATAAAAAAAATTGTTTTGAGATGTGTTTTATTTCACTCATTTTTAATTTATTCCAGTTAAGTTGTTTTGGGCACTGATGTATTCCTTTAACCAATGCAATCACAGGACAGCCATTTTTAGTACTGAAATTACATGTATACCTTGGTAAGGTTTTAATTCCTGTAAATTAACATGAGCGAACAGTGTTATTCAACGCCTTATTCAATAGCCAGTAACAGTACTGTTTCTACATATAGGCCTAGTTACACCTGTTATAATCAAATCTGCAGTTTTGGTATACACTGTATCCTCACTAATGGCGCCCATGCTGATTATTAACAACATCCGTATAATAACTGTAATACGTATTTTTTCTGTTTTTCTATTAGTGTGATTGATCCAAATCTGTTGCATATAATGTATGGCATTAGCAAGGTATATATGCTTTATGATGTACACTAGGCTCGTCGGAAGAGTGCAGGGGGGTGGTGAAGCTGTAGCCAACCAATAATTTGGTGGGTCATTCGTATGGTCGGCATTTACCTCTTTGAGAAAACTTGTTTACAATGGCAATGAGATTTGCTCAGCTTATTTGCTTCAGCTGAATATTTACTTAAAGATATCCGCAAAAGAATTGTTACGGTCCGGCACATCACCTTATTTACACATTTAAATTCTCCATCTGTCGACAAAAAGCAATAGAGAGCTTCAGATTAGGGAACGAGTACGACTGCGAGTACGAGTACGATAATGACATGTTTACTTCTGGTGACATGACCAAAACTGGACTTTAGGTTAGGCGCGAAAAGCCGTTCTCGCCGGTTGTTGACGACAAGATTTTGCTCAAATTTCGTAGTCGGGAAACGAGTTTAATCTTACTTTGTATTAAGGTAAGAAATATGAAGTACACTTCGTGTTACAATAAGAAAACAGGGTAAATGACTAATATACATCCGACTGTGTAGTTTGTGAACGTATTTACATGAGATGTTTTTTGTTTTGCTTATTTAAACATAGACAAAAGTTCTGAACGTTCAAGTTTTCGGCAGGAACGACTAGGAGCGACTGTAAGTAGTGCTCAGTCTTCGTTCGGTAAGCTCGTACTCGTAGTCGTTCCCTAATCTGAAGCTCTCTAATGTTGAGCACAAACCACACACAAATATATGAGGGGTTAGAAGCAAAGTGGACCATCCCTCAAAATGGCAATTTTGTTTGTTTTTTTAGTATGATTTTTGTCCAATTTTTTAGAGGCAAATTAGTCCAACCCGGAGACATTTTGAGGGATGGTCCACTTTGTTTCTAACCCCCCTCAAATGTTCATGTTGTTTACATGAACATTTGACTGTAATATACTTTCTTGGTAATTATGGGGCAGTTACCTGGGGAAAAAATAAAGTTGTATTTAAAAATGACATTTTTTCAAGTATATAATGCGCGTAAATGTGCGCGTACGTAAATAATGCACGATCTAATTATTACTGAATAATAAGGTTTATTAATGGCTACTGCTTTTTGACACACTGGGCACACCCCCCCCAATATCAGTAGGGAGCTTAAGCATGTAGGACGGTGACGCGACTACAACAGCAAAAGCAAATTCCTTTAAGTAATGAACGAAAAAAAATTGCCGTGTATTATCCGTTGTATAAGGTTTAACACAGTTTGAAGGGTTTATTTAAGAATCTTTTAGGTTAGAATAAGTTATTCTGAGCCGCTTTGATGTATTGCTTGTTGCGGCTTGAGGTATAGTTGCGTAGACAACGTAAAATGTTCAGTTTCACGTTGTAAACAGATAGAAGACGACTTCTGAAACTTCCGCGGCAGATCATTTTTTTTTCATCTTATAAACTCCACTATATCAACCACTGTCACCGTCCTGTTGCTGTCGTTTTTTTTAAGCTCTCTAATCTCGTTCCGCCGGGCCTGTACATGCATGCTAAGTTACTTAGGGTCAACCAGCCAAATTACGTAAGTGCAATGAATACAGTTCCCTGTATACCGGGTGTCTGAAAAAAAAGTATGGATGTTTAAATCTAAATAATATCTTAAGTGAAGTTAGCAAACACCAATAACGTTTATCATACGGAAAAGTCTAACTTAGTCTACTGCAAATGAATTACTTTAACAGTTTGTAAAAGATAAGTGGTACAATTACATATGTTGCATGTACATTTTAGGTTTTATTGGTCGCTTCGCTAACGACGTCGACCTGGTAATCATTTGCCAACTGAATTATAGTCGCTGGTAACTGTTAGTGAAGACTCCAACACTTCTATACTATAGTCAGTCAACGAGACCTAAGATCACGCTAGATTTCTGTAAGAACGACGCGGCCTTAACGCCTAGCAGGCGTCTTATTTCTTTACTAACGTTCAAATTATGGACGTATTTCATTTGATAGATCTTGAGGACGTAAAAGTACCCAAACAGTAAATTGCTCCACAATTCGTTCGATGCAATGGTCTCACAAGCGAGACTATGCATTCTTGTCATAGAATAGAACAGGCTATTCCGAACGAATAAGTCTTTCCTACATTACTTATAAATAATAATAGTTCGTTTCATAATAAACAATTTCTGTTCAAATGATCGTTTATTTGCCGCACGCTTTGTGTCGCATTTGATGAAGCGTTTTTGCATGTTTTGCTGCCATTCGGAAGTATGACATCAGATTTTAAGCATTAATATATCCGTGAAATTTTAAGCAAAGTACATGTGTCATATGTCAAAATCTTATTTAGGCTTTCCTCTATCTTTTGACTGCATTCATGCAAAGTTTCATAAACTTTCGTCATTTACGTCTAGAGCTATTCATAATATTATTTAAAGCCACGAACGAGATATTTAGCTGATCTGACTGTGAGCAAAAGGCCTGGAACTAGTAGGAAAAGTCGCGTAACTAGCAGAATTATTGCTCTCTAAGCAGAAAAACAGCTTTGTTTAAGTGTTGTTACAATAGACTGTAGTTTGCGTATTTGCTAGGCAAATGAGTAGTTTGCGTATTAGCTTGTTGCTAGGCAGGCGTTCCCAAG
>JAOBAZ010200204.1:0-10204 GCA_026546875.1 Pteroeides caledonicum
CAGTTGATTATGATCTAGTGTAGATCATAATCAACTGCAGCTTATGTTCGAATCTTGTAAATGTACAGTTTAAGATATGAAAATCAGTGGAACCAATATCCTCGGTTTATATTGACTGCCAAGATACAAATGAAATGTAAACAGGAAATTACTGAAGTCTTAAGTCCAGGCTGTACACATTTTCACCTTTGTGTTAAAACCACTTTAGGGTCGACATATACTAAATGACGTCAAAGTGTATTTTAGTAAACATGATTGCCGTAACCTAATTTTATAATCCGAGTAAATTCAATAAGTGTTTCATTGAATATTGATTAATCGAAGGTTTAAAGAAACTTGTCAGAATTCTTAAGCTAATAAAGATGTATCTTGCTAATATATATACTTATGGTGTGTCTGCTGGAGCTGCCAGTGCTTCACAATACATATACGCTGCCGGGCATGAAGTATTAAAAGTTACAGATATAGAAGTTCATTTACCAACAAAACATGACCAGTCTTGCCCGCAATATTTGATTCGATAATCTCAAACTGTATTTAACTATACGTTTATCTGTTTTCCGCATAAGCTTGCGTGCAGCAATAATACTGATCCTAATTGTTATAGTGGCTTGGAATTTACACACTATACTATACTATACTATATTATACACATATTCTTAAACACGGTATTTACAGTGCGATATATACTATAAAATCTGTACCTGCTACAGCTTGGATAAGCCCACATACTCTTGCTGTCTGTTTTGTTATGATATCCTTAAAGCATATCGCAAGTAGCGATATTAGGCTGACCAGTAGAAGTATGCCACAAGCCATCCCTAACATGATAGTCACCCCTTGCCATGCTGTTGATGGGATGTCGTCAAAACTTTTATATCGTCCGCACTCCTCGCGTAAATAAAAACTGTTCTTGACATACTTTCGCTTTGCCAAGTAATTACACCGTCTGAAAACGCCAAGATGAACAGTAATGTTCAGGATTTCACCTTGAAGCCAGTAGGGGAGATAAAAACCGGTCGAACATGCAATAGCAACCAAAAATGACAACACGGACCAAACCAAACCGAGTGAGGTAAGGCTGTGCATAACTTTGAATGCCACGTTTTCTGCTTGTATCTCCTCTGATCCCAATTCAATGTTACTCTCTTCGGCTCTTCAATTTTCACTTTGATATATACTCTGAACACCCCCCTCGGTCAATATCAACAAATTGCGTGTGAGCAATTACAAACGGAGAACCGTGAATAAGATTCAAACGAGGAAATTGTCCAATATGAGTACCTACCAGCGGGAAGTACTGAGTCTCATACTGATATACTCAATACACACACAAAGGAATCACAGCACCCGAAATAGAACATGAACAACACCAATTGACTCCAATGCTTTCCTTATGTTTTTGTCATTAGTTCCGCAAGCCGAGGTTGTAACTATAGTGACGACCTATAAGTGTTTAAGTTAAACAGGTGAGAGCGAAATACGAGACATATACATTTATGTAATTCATGTGTAGAAACGTCACAGATGTCCTATTAAGATCCAGGTTCTTCATATCCTTGCTCTCATGTTTACATTCAACAAGCGTGAGTGAAAGAGTCGTATGAAATATTGTAAGGCCGATAAAAAGACAATTGCATTTGTCATAATTCGAGCGAAAATATTGTGACATTTGAAACGGAAATGTCTGGCATTTCCAACGGAAATAATGACATTTTTCTGGTATTGTTATTATTTCGTTCGTTCATGAATAATCTTTTAATCTTTCATATCTCTTATCGTTTTAATAATTATTTGATCTTGTCTACCATTTGTTTACCCACGATAACACATTGCTTGAGCAAAACTGCACTCGTTATCATGTTCGCTTCGTTTCCGGTAACTAATTAAACTCGTCAATCAAGACTCCACATTTTTACAAGATTTGATCTGAGCGGACGTTTTTTTATGAAATTAGTGTTTCCGTACGAGACAAAAATTTTACATTTCAACATCGTATGGAACGTCTTTTGTGAATTAGGCGACATAACACCCATAATACTACGAAGTACGTGACGAACGTGCATAATATATGCAAGCAATAACAATTTCTTGCTTTCTTTCACAATTTTTGAACGTTGTTGTTTCCGCAGCGAACAAACCAGACCGCATTCCTAATTTATATGTAGGGAGGTCAAAGTTCGACTTGGCCAAAAGATGCAATGTGGTCGAGAGCCTTCATGTGCAATCTTATAGTTTTTTCTAATTTGACAGCAACTCGTGTTACAAAACTACCAGACAAATATACAAACTCATGCATGTGTTCAAACTATAGAGAAAGCCTTTTCTTTATAGTTTGAACACACGCATAAGTTTACTAATAGAAGTACATTTACATCACAAAAAAGGCATCAAAAACAGAACTCAATTGTGTTGCAAAGCACGTAAGAGGCACAAGTTTTTCTCATCGTACTTCCCTCTCACTCTGTCAGTTACTTTATCTCCTCGTCACGTTTTAGGAGCTTTGGTGGTATAGCGGTTAGTTCCCTTGCCGTCCACCTCAGTGACTCAACTTCAGTTTCTCCGCTGAGCAGTTATCTGATTAAAAATATCACCTCAGTCACATGTGAGAAGAGTGCTTCCAGTTTGACTCTGTCAAACGTCGCAGTTTATACCTACTAGTCCCAATTACTCCGAGTACTTCCTCCTGTAGTAGCACTGGACCGATGAGGGATGGCCTTCACTAGACCTCCAGGGAGAACAGTTTAGCAAAACTGATACAGCTATCCAGTTTAGCCCTTTGGGTACCAGAGTAAAGTTAGCCAGAGTAAAATACTTTGGCGTTAACCAGAGTAAAATACTTAAGTGACGCTGCTGGTACAAAAAGGGTTAATTAAGCAGATAGTTTTTAACCCTTTGGGTACCAGAGCTCTCCACTAGGCGAGTAAAATCGTCTAATACTAGTCCAACTGATACAGCTATCCAGTTTAACCCTTTGGGTACCAGAGTAAAATTGTCTGGCGTTAGCCAGAGTAAAATACTTTGGCGTTAGCCAGAGTAAAATACTTAAGTGACCCTTCTGGTACAGAAAGGGTTAATTATGGTTAATTCAGTTTTATTACACAAGTCAGATGTTAGCTAGAATGCTTGCAAAGTCAGTGTAGCCTGTAGATATGCAGAGACACAGAGCTATAAGCTTGTAGGTGTTGTTTTTAGACGCTAAGCTTATTTCGTACGCCAAATTTATTGCAAATGAAAGAAAATAAAGATCCTTGCTCATTAAATTTAGATACATCACATGAAACCGAACTGCTAAGAGCAAATTTTTGAATAGTTTTGCTGACGTTTCGAGTGAAGGCCCTTCTTCAGTTTCAACACTGTTTGCTCTGATAAAGGGCCTTGCTCAAAAATCAGCAAACCATTTACACATTTCGTAATTTACCATTTAATTTCAACATTTGATTTTGTATTGTGCAGTTGACACAGCACCTAAAGTTTTTTAGACAACTCTAACAAATCTATTAAGTGTCTTAGCATTACCATTTAAACTATCGTTTAGAGTATATATACCCATTAATTCATTAAATTCCATCTTCTGTAATCGAAACAAACCGGACAGCCATCTTGTTTTGTCTGAAACTCGGTATAGTGTTAGATACCCCAAGTTAGACTAACCAATCAAATTGATTAAAAAGTACTATCCTGACTTTGAGTATATGCTAATACTTGTGAAACTAAACAACATCTATACAGACCCGCCTTATCGTAAACTGGCTTCTTTTCCATCCATCTTGCCTCGATCTAGTCGTGCACGACGCATCCACGTATTCTGACGTATTATCTATTATATTATTTATAAGCCGAATACCCCGTTGTATAGGGGTATTCGGATTTTATACCACAATGTGAGGGAAATTCGGTGAAACTCCATCACTATATGCCTGATCACGTGGTAGAAATCAAACTTTCTGATTGGCTAATTTCCTGTTGAGATATGTATGAATTTGTAGCCAAAATTCAAACAACAGGTTTAGTTGTTTCAAGCATGCAGTTTATATACTATTGTATTAGTCAAACAGCAGTTTGTTGGTTAACTCTTAAACTCCTGAATTGTTTCCTTTTGTTCATTGTTGTCTCTTTGTTCATGCTTTTGTTTTTGCTTTTGTTGTATTGTTTATGCAGTGTATACAATGGGGTCTTATGTGACCCCATCCGCCGTTTAAGAGTTAAGTAATCAAAAAACATTTGTTTGTCATTTGCTGATTAATGACAAAATAGTTCTAGAAAAATTAAAAAAGGGCAAGAAAAATGAAAAATGTCCAGACATAACTGAGGCATAAATTAACAAAACCAAAAATCTACAGTATAAGTATATTCGAGTACAAATTAAATACGAAAAGGAATTAAAAACAACTTCACGAAATCTGACAAAATTGACTAAAACTAAATAATAAATATAAATTGTTGAAAACAGAATGCGTATAAAAGAACGTGGGGAAAATGGGATACACACTTCAAGCTAAAGAATGATAGATTGGCACAGTATGCCTCAACCTTCTTTAATAACTACCACGACAATCATTACAACCTATGGTTAGGAAGAATTGACGGCTATTTTATGTTTTAAGCATGAGCAACAATCAGTTTCAACATGCCTGTAAGGTGATGACAACAAGATGAACACTCGTAAAATAACTAATTACGAAATAGTACGAAATTCTTGTGAGTAAAACAACAGCAAACATGTAAAATGACATGTTAATAAATTAAAGGTCAACTTCCAGAGACACAAATAGTTACGCCTTTTATCGTCTTTATAGTTTTCTCTCCAAATGTATTCCAAGATTACAAATAACTACCTCCCGAGTGTGGATTATTTAGCAAACTCTTTTACAAGCTCTTTTACAATGTTAATCAACGTCGTCTGATCTGTCCTGGTCTACATGAAAGATCGCACAAAAAGACGAAAGTGCTGCTTAACAACTACTCGTGTTTCACAAATTGTAGAGAAAAGCAAACCGTGAGAGTCAGGGCAATAAGACAAAAAACTTTCCCTCACTTCAAAGCGCTGGGGATTGGCAAAGAATTGACGCCCATGGTTTTACGGACGTATTAATAGGATTCACCAGCCTTCCAACCAGGAAATCCAACTAAATAATCTTATCAGTCTCACCAGGCTAGTAATACTAATCACCATGGATATAAAAACATGATAAATTGGACACTAGTTATTTAAGAAGCCCCACTGATTTGCCTAATTAATTGTATTAACATGAACAGATAAACGTGCAAAATATCAGTGGCTGCTTAAAAATTTAATTTTTGGAATTAGAAGACTCCAAAACATAATTTCTTGTTTGTGGTGTTGTGGTTGCCATGATAATTGTTTTGCTATCACTTAGCTTGCAACGTCGCAGGCATATTAAAAATAAATTCAAGGTCCCAGATGATGACACATTCCATGGTAACCCGGTGTGTAATCACCAATGTGCCACCATCTTATTCATGTCATGAACCCACACAGCTTTCCTGTGGTAGTACGCCGCGATATTTACTATTATACGTAGTGTGTCAAAAAATAGTCCCTTTCATATTTAAACCAACCAGTGTATGAAGAAAGTAGACACTTTTGAATTCAAATTATAAATGATAGCGATAACCTGTTGCATTAACTGGAAACAATAATCGCTTAACGGGTGTGTAAAAACACGAGCTTTTCTACTGAAGGAAACCAATAACTCAAATAAGTGTTTAAATTAAGTTTAAATATTGTATTATCTGCAAGATATGGGTCAGATTACTGCAGAGCAACGAATATTTATCCTCCTACATAATAGGTTGTAAAGTCGTTCGCAGTAATCTGTACATAAATATTACGTTCAATTTACCATGGGTAGAAGAATTTGTGCTTCTACATACCATAACAAGCAGAGCTTCAATTTAATGCAACAGGTTACGGTTAATTTGAATGCGATAAGGTCTACTTTTTATAGACACCCTGCATTTGAGCCGTTCGTTAGAGTTGTAAGTCCATGGTAAATAAGATGGGAAGTGTTGAAACGTGAAAGGCCAAACGTTATCATCATTAATTTTTTGTTTAAAGGTTGTTGGTGATGCCTGCTAGTGTAGAAAGTGAATGAAAAAACAGTTGTTCTAAAAGCTTTGAAATGGTTTGAAATTCCTGGTCTTGCTCAATCGCGATTGGCGATGTGAGATTTGCCTCGTTTTGGTGTTTCTATGTGAATACTGTTGCCGGTATGTCATCATAGTGACTGCAGGCCAGGCGCCCTTTGATTCCTCTTCGCTATTTAAACTACACGATAAAAAATGTGTTATATAAGACTTACTGTAAATAAGGTGAAACGTTAGTGAGTTTTGTGGCATAATACTTTACATTATTGTTAATTAAAACATATTCGTGATAATTATATTACTCTTACTCTGTATTAGGATGTTAACGTTATTTTTAACGATGGTTAACGAAAAGTATTATGCTACAAACGCACATCATTAATCTGTGAATATACCTAGTATAAATTTACAAGTGAAAATATGATTAACAGTTTCCTAATATATATGGGTTATGGTAAATGTAAGTATTGAAAAATCATAAGAGTTGAAAGAGATCGACGCGACTTTGGCCTTAAATATATAATGATTTGAGAGGTACGAAAAAGTTTAGGTTGGGCTCATACGACTGTATCAAATAAAAAATCAAATAAGGAAAAGTGGTAAGCTACAATATGTTTTGCTGGCGTTCCGAGCAAAGGCCCTTTATTTGAGCAAATTCAAATTGTTCTAATGAAGTTTGCTCGAAACGTCAGGAGAACTTTCATATATTAGACAGCTAACCCACCATCGTTTCGCTATTTGATAATTTTAGACCTGTTGTTTTGCAAAGATTGGGCAACATGTTCCCCTCACCATCCCTACAGCGTGGCTTATGTTTATTGCTACCGATTTATTGTCTACTTTTAGTATTGTCCTCTTCTGGTTAACGCAAGGCGCTTTTACTTGTCAAAGGAAGAACTTAATTATTTTGTTAAAAATTATTATAATGTATTGTGTGAAAGTTAGAAGAAATAACTTCTCACAAACACTTTAAGACATTTTAATGTCAATCTTCTAATGCCTATTAGTATAACATTAAAAATACTTTTAATCGTGTCACTTATACTTTAAAGGGATTTGTTAATCAGCTTAAATGGAATTCATTTCTTATTGCCCCATTTGGGAAAATTAAAGGGAAGGTCTCCTCTGCAAATGTGTATTTGGTATGAGGTAAATGATTCCTTTCAAATTTAAAATACTTAACTGTAAATATTGTCATTTCTACTAAAGAATATTCATCTTAAATCGAATTAATTAGGATCAATATTTAATTACAAAGCAGGTGTCAAAGGAGAACAAAATTCAACTATTTTAGCTCAAATCCGTTGATACGCTCATATGGTACGCTTTTAAAGCAAAATATAAAAGTGAAGTGGAGTTGGATTGAATGATATCTAGACGCTGCGGAGGCAACATTAAACACAAAATTAACTAGCAAAATGGTGGCAAGCTCCCAAATTTTTGAGTTTTGCAGTTTCAAGCGCAGGCGCTTTAGCAGAGAATGCCGTCTTGCGCCATGTTTATCTACTTAAAATTTATATTTATATTAAAAATTTGGTCGTTGAGATCAAATTCTATCCAAACGTACTTTTAAAAGAAAATGGTTATTATAACATATTTTATTTTCTTAAATGAAAGAACGTTTAAAACTATTTAATAACTGTTTTCCAAGTTCAAAATCAGTTAAACGCTGATTGGCTGAGTTGCGGGTCCACACTTTACCGTACTGACTCGTTGTAGATCGGAAAGAGATGAAATAATATGATTACACACACGGAGGAACGAAGAGTTTGACGCCTTACCCAGCATCCTCTTCGCTCTCGCTATCATTAATGGTCTGGTAGACCTGCAGGTTTTTACTTCCATAAATAAAAGCAAGATATAAAATAAAAACAACTGCTGACAATATGCCGTATGAAAACAAACTTTTGGTCCAAACGCAAAGAAAAGCCATCCAGTACACGTCCCTCCAAATCCTAGTCCAAATTAAAAAGCCCAAGTAACAAACTAGGGCTATTTGTTTTTAGTATACATTTAGCATTGTCTATTACAAATCCTGCGTTCTGCTTTTTTCCACCATACTTCACTTTTAAACTTGATGCCTCATATCAAGTCTACTTGTGTGTCACAGTTAGTGTATTTGAAGAGAATTTTCGTACTGGTTTAATTAAAAAAAAAACTTTGAAAACTACAGAATAACTGCTTTTGTGGATGTTTTTAAGCTTCAGTTCTGAAATAATTCGCTTTAGCTGATGTGGCAGTGGAGTGACACGTCCACAAAGCTGTGTGTACTTCTGCTCCTAGGGAGCGAAATCGGTTAGGAAGATCGTAACTGTGTAAAATGGTACACTGTGCCCCTTCTTTCTTATTGTACGTCAGAATTGCATTAGTATTTAAAATGTCTGTAGCAAGTCTACATGCCCCGTATACTTGCCTTATACCCAAAAAGAAAAGGAATAACAGAGAATAGGTTGAAGGGTTGACACCAGTTTTATTAAACTTAACTGTTCTTGCAAGGTGTTACGTTTGAAATGTTTTCTTGCTTCACCTTGTCGCACTTATATTTTGTAAGATATTGTATTGAATAATTTGTAAGTGTAAGAGCTGCGAAAAAGAATAAAGCTAGGAAAGCACAACTAGTAGTATATACAAGTTTTCTTGCTCGAAATCTGTCGGCCACGAACCCAGTGAACAATGTCAAAAACGTATAAATGCCAAAGACGTTACTGGTGCAAATTTGCAAAAGCGGTAAACCCAGTCGCTTCATAAATACTGTTAGATATTCTTTATAACAAATCGCACTTCCAATCGGTGAAAGAATCCATTGATCTTTAGCATGAAGCCCAGGGGACGGTTGTTCAAAGCTCGGTTAGCTTAACCCAAGCTTAGTGAAAAGTTGAGAAGCAAAATTATTGGAGCCTGCTTTGTTGAAACGTTGTTACTTTTTAAGAGAACTGTTGTGAATTGGTTCAAGTGTTATGATGTGAATTGTCAACAAAAACTGAGGATTGTAACACACTAAACTAAAACAAAGGGTTAGCGTTTAACCCTGGGTTAGCGCTATCCCACCTTTGAATAACTCAGTCCAGGTGAACGGTACCGCCTTTTTGGACGATAACTTTGAGTCTATCGTTAGCTCTTACGACCTGCCTGGTTGTAATATATTTCTGGCTGCAGAACTAAGTGCATTTAATTATTTGTCAAGTCAGTAAAAATAAAAATGTTGAAATGTCGCATAATTATTTTAGCGTTTCAGGAAAACTTCTCTCGCAGCTTTTTTATATTTGCGGTCTAAATTGCCTCAGTAAGTGCTAACAGTGAATATTGCGTCAAGCAAAGTGATGATGAATCAAAAATACAATATTAAACGTAGTAGTTTTAAAAACATTCTATTACAGCCTTCACGTAATTATTTAATTCCGTTTAGCCAATGAAGCGCGACAAAGCAAAGAAATAAACTTTAAAGTTGCGGGATCAGCGTTAAAGGTTAAGTTCATAAAACGATGATATTATATACTACGCAATCCTATATATACTATTTCGGATTATTTTTATAATCCTAGACTATTTACTCTGTTAAGACTTGTTGTTCAAAGGTATAGTAATTACTCGCCTTTTGTATTTTACAGTAATCTCCTTCAAAAAAAGCACCTGCACACAATTCCTGAAACCAAGTGCGCAAGTGAGAAAACACGAACTAATTCATTTTTGTTACCTGAAAATAAGAAAATGCCTAAGTGTCTTGTCTAACGTTTTCAAAACCATGTATGGAAAGTTACATAAGAGAAAATATTCACGATTTTCTAAAAGTTTTTAGGTATTAATACGGTAGTAACTTTAGTGTAAAGACTTAAGTGAAGGAAACAAGAGCATTTGAGATTTGATGTCTCTTCAATTTTTCCCCACCCGTGGAATTTGGGAAATACTATGGAAAAGAAAACTTGCTTTGAAGGGACAAAAATGTTTCCCATTTCCAGACTGAGTAAAGAACTTTTCTAGTTTCCCAAGCGCCATTTTTGTGTTGGAGACATGACGTCGTCTATAGTAATTTTGCAATGACTTTTCGTTCGTTCGTTCGTTCGTTCGTTCGTTCGTTCGAACGTTCGTTCCTTCG
>JAOBAZ010200426.1:0-10201 GCA_026546875.1 Pteroeides caledonicum
CACATACACATACACATACACATACACATGCACATGCACATGCACATGCACATACACATACACACATCCGTACCCCCTCCCCAGTTAATTCAACTATGCTTTGTAGAACTAGTTTCTTTTCCGAATTAAAAAATAGTAACGTTTTGTTTTTTCAGGTTCTTATTGAAGGCGTTATTGGCTCGTCATACAAAGGAGACATATCAATTGATGATATCACGTTTACACCAGAATGCACATCAGTATACGGTACACCAATTTTATTATAACCCTGTTATCACAATATGTTCAATACGGTCCTCTTTACCACCATAATCACCACAATTATCATTACCATTATCTATTAATGCTATAGCATTTACACAACTATGCACCTCAGTATACGGTATGAATTTGATTGAAATTCATCATAAACATTATCATCAACACTGCCAGCTTCATTACCATTGTTAACAACATTTTGTCACCCCTGTCACAGTCTTTTTACCACCATCAGCACCTCCTTTGTTACCACCTTTGCCACCACCACATTTGTTACCACCACCACCACCACATTTGTTACCACCACCACTTTTGTTACCACCACCACCACATTTGTTACCACCACCTCATTTGTTACCACCACCACCACTTTTGTTACCACCACCACCACATTTGTTACCACCACCTCATTTGTTACCACCACCACATTTGTTACCACCATTACCACCACCACCACATTTGTTACCACCATTACCACCACCACCACATTTGTTACCACCATTACCAACACCACCACTTTTGTCACCACCATCACCTCTACCATCACCCCACATTTGTTACCACCAACATTTGTTACCACCATCACTACCACAACCACCACCACATTTGTTACAACCATCACCACCACATTTGGTATCACCACCACCACCACCCACATTTGCTACCATTACAATCACCACCATTATCACGCCATTACTATCATTGTGTAAATCTCAGCACAGGTCACCATGATTTATGTTTTCCTTTTCAGTCCCACCAACACCAAAACCCAATCCTTGTTCTAATGGTGGTTTCCAATGCCAAACAAGCAAGCTTTGTAGAAGTGCAAACAAGAAATGTGACTTTAAGGATGATTGTAACGACAAATCAGATGAAAGTCCGGATCTCTGTGGTACTCGTTGTTCATTTGAAAAATCTATGTGTGGTTGGAAGGAAGCGAAACCAAATAATTTTGATTGGACAAGGTTTCATGGCTGTACTACTAACTCAAGAACATGTTCGGATGCAACAGGGAATACTGCTGGTAAGTGTTTTGACATTTGAAACAATGTTATTTCTTGGTTGGTTGGTTGGTTGATCGGTCGGTTAGTTAGTTAGTCGACCAGTCATTCAGTTGATTGACGTGTTCACTGACTGGCAAGTAACTGGTTCGTATTTAAGTCGGCTTGGTTATTAATTCATTCGGTCAATCGGTCAGCCAGTTAGTTAGGATTGTTAATTCATTTGGTCAATCCCCAGTCAGTTACGTTCGTTATTTAATTTAACCGGTCGGTCGGTCAGTCAGTCGGTCAGTCAATACCTTGTCAGCTAGTTACCCAATCAAATATAGTCTTAAGGATTTCCTCTTCTTCTAGGTTTCTATATGTACGTGACAAGTTTGACAGGCATTTCTGGCAATGAAGCTGTCTTGATGAGTCCAGTGTACCAATCATCATCACCAACGTGTCTCATTCAGTTTTACTATCGCATGATAACATCCCCTGGTCGAACACTGACCTTGTATGTCAATCAAGGCCCAATAAAGAGATCTATTTGGTCCCGAACTGGTTAGTACGAATTTATTTGGTTTAAATAGGTATTGTCACAAAAGAAAAACTTTCCTTGCACTTTATAAATTGTATTTCACAGCTGTTTTAAACGTTATTTACTTTTAATTTTAGTATTTAATTATTAATTAAGTACCTATGGTCAAAATTGTAACATTAGAGACTTATTTATGTGGGTGTCGTTACATCCAGTTACTCCGAGGTATACGCGCATTTGATTCGCTTTAAAAGCAATTGGCTTGGCGCTAATCGTTGCACTAAATTGCTGTCTATTTGTAGCCAGGCAACTAGGAACCTCGCAATGGCCTGACGTCATAATGACGCCACCCTGTTTAGAATTTTGCGTTAATTTGTTACTCTTATTCTTAATTGTTACTTTATCATTAATATTGTCAAATTTAGGTAATCAAGGGCGTAGTTGGCACAAGGGTCAAGCAGTTATTGGGGGACATTCATCTTCATTCACGCTTTCATTTGAGAACAAACAGGATGGGTCATATTATGGTGATATTGCTATCGATTCAATAAGTCTCCAACAGTGTGATGCTCGTTCCAGTTGTGGCGGTGCTCGAAATAAGAGGTGTTGTACTAAACCTTTTCCAAGTTCACTTAACGCCATGTTTAGCTTATAATCAGTAGCCTAGCCTGCCTGGCAATTTAGTTCGGCTATGCAGGTAATTCCTGTTTCCAGAACTGTAAAAACAATGAATTTCTAAAGAAGTCATTTGTCCCGGTGTAACGAAATTCGTGCCCTGCGAAATCCGTGGCCATAGTCAATCAATGTGAATAATTATTCAGTATGTGATGAAAGATTGGCACATATATAGGTTTCTTTGTGTTCTTATATTAATTTGTGATATACAGTAGAGATATATTTTTTTGTAGACCTGTCTTTAACCTACGCACAAAGGTTTAAGATGAGCCTTGACTTTGAAGATGTTTCTAAAATTTCAATTTGTTGTATATTACTAGATGTAAGAATAATAGAAATTTCTGTTATTCCGATGCCGAAACCTGTGATTTTACAAACGATTGTGGCGATAACACGGACGAATTGTCGTGCAAGAATGTACGTTGTAACTTCGATACCGATTTGTGTAAATGGAGTAACGTTAAAGGGGAAGACCAATTTGATTGGACAAGGCACAAAGGTAGTACTGGATCGATTGGTACTGGGCCAAGTCATGACCATACCACAACAACAGGTAATTTCGGTTGATCAGAACACAGTCAGTAGAGTAGATGGTCTGGAAGCTTGTTAAAAATTCAACATAGTTCATTATCTATGTTGATCTCGGTTTATCCAAACTCTGTGCACCTTCGTAATGACGTGCCAATTGTATTTTGGAGCAATCAACCAATAACAGTACTTAAAATCTCTAGTGCTTAAATTCATGGATGAGTGCTTTTCCGAATCATTCTTATTGGTTGTTTACCTCAGTCACAGAATAAGGAATAAACAGAAGGCCGACTCCGTCGTACAACGTGTCCCCAATATTTTATGCAGATTTTATGCAGTTTACTGGCCACAGTAATGGCGGACTAGCCAGTTCAGCTTGTTTATTGGCTGTTTTGTTAATTAACATGAAGTTTACTGGCCAGAGTAATGGCCGACAGCATGCGTAATGCGATATGCGCGAGGACACAAGCGTCAAAGGTTCCGGCTTGAGTCGATCTTCTGTTTATTCCCTATTCTGTGCCTCGATATTCAAAAGGCACGTAATCACGAAGGTGGACAAACTTGCATAAACCCAGACAATAACATAGATAATGAGCTCTATTTAATATTTTTGGGTTTTCAGACTGCTCTACTGACTGTAATCAGAACAAATATAGTATTGGATGATGTTTAAAGGAGCAACATAAAAATGCTTTGTATTCGGAACCTAAACATCAAATTTAAAAATAAATATTGTAGATTAATTGAGTTATGATATATGAGTCATGTTAAACAACTTTGAACTTGCACGCAACATGGAGATGAAATTTTTATACAAATTTACCAAAACTTGAAAACGGGTCTGCCAACAATCAAGAAGTTATTTGCAATCCATCTCAATGCTTGCCTAATCTTTCCCATCCACAAGTCTACATACATATTCCGTGCCCATTATTGCTTTATTGTGTACTCAAACTCATTATTTTTCAGTTTTGGGCAAAATTTGAGTGGACAGAATTGCCCAAAAATCTGAGACATTGTCCATGTAAGAACAATGTCAGCGGCAGCAAAAATGCTCTTGCGTTTTCAGACATTTGACTCGGAAGTCCATTTCTCTATTGAAAACATCAAAAATTATCTTAAAATATACTTTTTCCCCATATTTATGACAGAGTTATAATTTTGTTCATTAAACATAATTACGTAATTACGGCAAGTTTCATCAAGGAGAAAAAATATAAGTGATTAAAAACAGTAAAATGGATTTCTTAGATTCTTAGGATTTCTGATGGTGTGCTTGGTGAATGGAAAGTGTTATACTCTGAAGAATATCAAAGTGAAAAAAAATTGTGTTTTCAGTGAACTGAGACAACTTGATTTGCATTTCCTTTACATATATAATGAGTTACTTTGGAGACGATTTCTCTGGATATACTAATGCTAGAAATAGAGAAGTTATTTAATAATCAAAATTACCACCATGGCTATGCAGTGAACCAAAATGAAGCTCACTGCAGCACTATAAACGAAATAATGCAGGGAATTTGCCATTTTTGCTGAATTTGAGTAGCGAGCCATCTTATCGAAATTTGTCGTTTACATTAAAGAAAAGAAGTTTAAATTAAAAAAATTTGTTGTATTGCAATGCTCGATTGCGCTTGTGCTACTAAGGAGCTATGGAAATTGGCTGTAAACATTGTATTGGATAAACTAACCCTTGACTTTTCTAGGTTGGTACATGTACATTGAAGCAACAGGACAACGACAGGGCGATAAAGCAAGACTTGTTAGTCCAGCAATGAAAACCCCAACCGGCTCCTGTACCATACGATTATGGTACCACATGAAAGGCTCCCGGATTCAAGACTTGAATATTTGGTACAGAACAGCACGCGGTGGGACCTTGTACAAAGTGGCTTCACAATCTGGCACAAGTGGAGATATCTGGTTAAAATTAGCTAAGACGTTCTCAGTTACCGCTAATAAACCATTTGAAGTTATAATAGAGGGTAAGGCATTTTTATCTGTTTATCTATCCAGTCCACCACAGTTGGAGGTTATCAGAGGGCTTCTCTTTCATTGGCTACTCCTAAAGGCAGGGGTGGACGCCACTCCTATCCCCAACTATTGTTCATTTTACTGAGAGAGGAAAACCGAGTATCCGGGGCAAAAAACCCTCGAAGCACAGGAGAGATCAACTAAACTCTACTCACTTAGTTAAAATCCAGATCAGGACTTTCTCAGGTGGTCACCCATCTAAGTATAACCCTGATCAACCGGGCTGGTGAGAGGCAGCGCGCTAACCACTTCTGCCGCTTGTGCTTTCAAATGTTTTAAACATAAATAATTATTTTTATATAAGCAATACTAATAACAATGTACAGACAGCTTTTTTTTCTATTATGACCTTTTTTATCACTTTTTTTCCTAGGTATCCGAGGTAGTAGTTACCAAGGTGACATAGCCATCGACGACGTCAGTTTTGGTGCCGACTGTCAAGTACACAGCGGTGTTATCCCAACCTCCGAAGTTCCAACCACGACTAAACCACCAACACCGAAACCCAACACATGTGGGGCAAACCAATTTGGATGTTGGAAAGACGCAAAATGTATCCCATCTTCCAAAACATGCGATTTTAATAGTGATTGTGCAGATAACTCTGATGAAAGAGCTTGTCGTAAGTACATTGTGAGATGAATAGCCTGGGCTTGAAGGGCCAATGAAACGAAATTTCTGTTATTGTGATTGTTTTATTTGAAAGAACTCGTGAAATGATTGCAGGGCTGATTGGCGTTTTTTCATATCTTTTCCCTTTAGGAAGATATTAAGTGTTCAAATAAATTGGTGCGACGTCGCCGATTGTGTAGAGCGAATTTGCATATCTTTGAGATTATTAAATCAAATCATTTAAAACTTTGCATGTGGATACACACAGCTAAATGTAATAACACTGTACAGGTTTTATGTTTGCCATGATGACATGTTGGATTTGAGAGTCGATGATTTGAAAAACACAATTGTTTATTTTCTCTTCGGTAGTAAACTTTTGTCAGTTTTCAAGTGTTTCAACAGATTAACAATGTTAGTGGAAATCTTCTAAAACAGTACGAACGTGAAAACATTTGTCTTAACTGAATCCTTCATTTGTAATTTACTTTCAAAGTTGAGTCTCTGAATCCATGAAGTTCGCCATCTTGGTTTTTGTTGACGTGACATGGTTGCTTGACTAGATAACCTTCGACTAATTTCTTATAGTTAGTAAAGTACCCTAGCACTTATCTTTGATTAGTAATTACCAAGTCAATCCTGAATGATAAAGCCAAGCAACCAAGTGACGTTATGATGGGGACTTCCATGGATTCACAGGCTCGACTTTAAATACAAAATACACAGGAAGGATAGAGATAAGACAAAAGTTAATGAACATAGATTTTATTTCACTCCATTTAGAAGTATTCAGTTGATATTTGTTTTAGAGTGGAGGATCCTTTTCATAACTAGTGACAAATCTCTTTACATTTTTAGCTTCTAGTTGTACATTCGAGCAAGGACGATGTGGCTGGACTGAAGCTTCTGACGACAGCGATGCTTTTGACTGGACACGAAGAAAAGGAAGTACTCCTTCATTTGGTACTGGGCCGACCACTGACCATACAACTCAGTCAACCAATGGCTATTATTTGTATATCGAAACAACATCAGGAACTGCGTACCAAAACGCAAAACTTCTTAGTCCGCTCTATAAAAGGGTAATACGATAGAATGTAGAGACGTTGGGCGGGAGGGACAAAGAGTGGGAGAGAGGGAGGGGGTGAGAGATAGGTAGGAAAAGAAGGAGGGAAGGAGGAAAAGTGGAACCGAAGGAATATTTATAATAATTGAACCGTGATTACAATGAACAACCGTGGGCCAAACTCAGCAACGTTTCCTTAGCCAACTCTGTCCTCATTCTCGCGACAGGTATATTCAAACCTACACCACTACAAACTGAAGGAAGAAAGGAATGAAGGGAGGAGGGAGGGAGGGAGGGAGGGAGAGAGGGAGGGAGGGAGGGAGGAAGGAAGGAAGGAATAGAAAATGACTAAGTAGATGAAGGAGCAGGACTCCAATATACTTTTAAATGTTCTTAAGTTTTTAATTATCAAGGTATTCTTTCTTTTCAGGCATTTTCTAACTGTGCTATTGAGTTTTGGTACCACATGTACGGTCCTACAATTGGAGCTTTACAAGTTTATCTGAATGTCTCCAACCAAATGACTTTACATTGGTCTAAAAATGGCGATCAAGGCAATCAATGGAGGAAAACCACTGTTGGTATTGGGAAACAAAATAATCCATTTAGAATTATTATTGAAGGTAAAAGCGATTGTACTTTTTAGAAGTTTAATTTACTAAGTGAACAATGTAACGAGCCTTCAGACTTGTTACACACTGTTCTAGCAAAAAAACGTCGTCTCATTACTTATTCATGAATCTCAAATGGTTTTAAACAATATTGTTTTTACTTTAGGTACGCGTGGTACATCATACCAGGGTGATATTGCCATAGATGACATCCGTTTTGTTGGCTGCGGTTTGCCTTTGATACAAACCTGTAAAAATGAACAATTTACATGTGCCCGAAGAAGTTGTGTGGATACGAAATATCTTTGTGACTATAACGATGATTGTGGGGATAGCTCAGATGAAGATCCTCTTGATTGTAGTAAGTATTTTATCCACTTTTATCCACATTTATCCTAACTTAACCTTGTGTACCTTATTTATCCTAACGCGTACCTTATTTATCTCTATGTACCTAACTTAACCTCATGTACCCTATTTATCCTAACTAAACCTAGTGTACCTTATTTTTCTTTATGTTCCTAACTTGTTCATGTACCTTATTTATCCTTACTTAATCTTATGTACCTTATTATCCTAACTTAACCTCGTGTGCCTTGTTTATCCTAAGTTAATCGTATTTATTTTTTATCTTTTAGGCAAATATCCTGGCCGATGTGATTTCAAAATAGACGGACAGTGCAGTTGGAGAGACAGTAAAGAAGATGATTTTGACTGGACTAGAATCAAAGGTAAGATAAGATAATAACATTGTGGTAACAAATTATGATTTCTTAGAAGCTGTTTACATAAGCCGGGCTAGCCCGGTCAACCGGGCCGAAATGGATCACGATAAAACAATATTTCAACCAACGTACTCTTATTTCACAAATTCCGCATTCTAAATGTATTCCGGTTGTGTTTTAAACATGCGGTGCATCAATAAATGAGTCAGCCTTGGTGGTGGTAACTGGTGATAGTGATTGGTGGTAGTGACTGGTGGTAGTGACTGGTGGTGGTGACCAATAGTGGTGACTTATGGTGATGGCTGGTGGTGGTGACTAATAGTGGTGACTCGTGGTGGTGGCTGGTGGTGGTGGCTGTTGGTGGTGACCAATGGTGAGGGCTGGTGGTGATGGTTGGTGGTGAAGGCTGGTGGTGGTGGTGGTGGTGGCTGATGGTGGTAGCTGATGGTGGTTGCTGCTGGTGGTGGCTGGTGATTAATACTGGTGGCTGGTGGTGGTAGATGATGGTGGTGGCTGCTGGTGGGGGTCGTTTTTATGTTAGCAAAATAATGATGAGAATTTTACTGTAGGTGCCACTGCTTCTTTCAATACTGGACCAAACTTTGACCATACCCGTGGTGACAACTTTGGCTATTATATCTACCTTGAAACATCTTATCCCCGTCGCTATGGAGACAAAGCATGGTACCTCAGTCCCTTGTTTTCTGCAATCAACAAGGCAGACAATTGCAACCTTCGCTTCTGGTACCATATGTATGGTGCCACGATTGGTCAACTCAATGTCTACACGAGAACATACGCCAATGGTAGCCTGGACAAACCTATCTGGTCAGCAGTGTCTGACCAAGGCTCTATCTGGCGACGAGCTGTTATACCTCTTGCGTCTGCCAAGCCGTACGAAGTTGTTATTGAAGGTTTTGTAGGAGATGATCATCGGGGTGATATAGCTTTGGATGATTTGTCGTTTAGTAAAAAATGTATCACATTTAATGGTCAGTTACCAGTTAAACCTAAAGTGAACACTACTGTGAAACCCACTTTGCCACATTCGTGCAGTCCGTTGCAGTTTAACTGTCATCAATCAGGTAAGTGATCTAAAATTTGCCATTAAAAGTTTAGGTTAAAATATGAACTCAAACAGTGAAGTGGGTCGTAAACTGAAAAATGTATTAAGAAAGCTAGGTGCCACTTGGGTAGTATGAAATACAAAACTAGGCAGTGAAATGGTCTTAAACTTTCAAATACTTAAATCAAGGTACCAAGTACGTAGTTTGTAATACAAAATCAAACAACGTAAATTAACAGCTACAGTCCTCGCAAAAATTACGTCGATACATTAGGCGCTATACCAAAACCTAACCTCCCAGTTTTGCTTAGGACTCCCCCTCCCCCCTGGCATACTGTTGCGAGAGCTCCAATGGCTTTCCCAACATTAACTCTTTCACTACCATAGTTGGCTTTTAGCATCTTACTTTTACTAACACCAGACCATTTTACTTGTCAAGGGATGAGCTTTGGTAGTGAAAGTGTTAAAAACTATCTTGTTAACTCTTTCACTACCATAGTTGACTTTTAGTATCTTACTTTGACTAACGCTAGACTATTTTACTTGTCAAGGAATGAGCTATGGCAGTAAAAGTGTTAACTAATCTAAATAGCAACGTCAACCGGGGGCGAAAGGGAAACTATCATTGTAGGAAGAACAGCCTAATGTTCTTGATTTTTGTCAGGTTCTTCGACGTGTGTGTCGAAAATGAAAGTTTGTGATTTCTCTATGGATTGTCCTAGTGGCGAAGACGAGAGCAGCTGTGTTAAAAGCTCAACTAGTTTTACTAATGGTGATCTCGGTAACTGGCAGATTGATGGTTCAGATACATCCAGGCGACGAAAACGAGCTATTAAATACGAATGGAAGGCTGTTCAAGCAATCAGCAACAACACTGTGCCAGGAGTCGACCATACCACAGGTTTTTCACTTTGATTTTATTTACTTTAATGGTTTTCTTTATTAATTCAAAGTGACTGGTTTTTCATTCTTCACCTATACCAGTAATATTTTTTTTAGTGCCATAGTGGTCTTTTGTTGTTATTATTATGATTATTATTATATTATTATTATTATTATTTATATTATTATTAATATTGTTATTATTATTATTTATATA
>JAOBAZ010200648.1:0-10200 GCA_026546875.1 Pteroeides caledonicum
GAGGATTTGTTTGCAATCGTGTTGGTGGAATAAATAAATTTGGCGACGTGAACATGGAGCGAATGTCAATGCTTTAAACGTAATATGTGAATCAAAGGGTAGTTGAGATTAAGTTTATATGCCTCAAATTACCCACCCTAAGTTGGGTGATTTGAGGCATATAAAATTAATGTTGGTTGTACATGCAGTCCTGGGTCCAATGTAACTTTGGCGATGATGCAAAAAGAAATGAAAAAACTTGCCGTACGTGAAGAGCAAGCATTGCTGAAGTGTTGTTTGTTTTCTATCCATTTCTATTTGATATCATGTACATACGAGTAAAAATAGGGGCTCATACTGTTTTCAGGGTTGTAAGATGCACGACCTGACATTTATAATGTGAAGTAAGATATGTGGGACCGATACGTGTACAATAATAAACTGACACGTAACCATACTACATGGAGTGGAACCATTTAATATAAAAAATATTAGGTTCATCATTTATGTTCACTTTTGTCTGCAATATTGGCCGAAAACAAATTTAATAAACAGACAAAATGACGAGAACTTGGAAAGGAAATAGCAATATTTAACGTGGTTGGAAAGCATTTTCCGTTTTTTTTTTTTTTTGCGCTTGTCCAGCGCCCTGCAACAAACTACAAAGGATTTTCTTCACTACCACTGACAACTCCAAAACATTTACGAACAATTTCTCGGTCGACGTTTACATGGTAAAAAAAAGTCTTTTTTGAGTGGCTATATTTTTTTCAACACACGTCGCATTTTTCTGAAGGACTTTTCATTGCTAAAAATAATTTTAATTCAGAAAAAATCGAACAAGTTGTCAAGATTAGCCAGAAATCTTTTTGCAATTTAGAATTCATTTTTATTACCTTTGTTCTGGTTTCAGAGTTCCCGCACCTCCATGAAAACGCGCATACAGTGTATTCCACGCAATTTGCGTGGCTTGTACATTAACAAGGTTTAATGCACAAGTTTAACAAGGACGAAGGGTATCCATTAGCTTTGCAGTGGTTAGTATTTTTTTAAGTTAGAACATCCCAGTTAAAAATAGGCCCATTTAAAGGCAACGTTGCAATTCAGGGTAAAATGACTTACCAGTTTTGGCAGTTTTTAATTACAAATGATCCACTGGGATACGTCTTTCCGTCAACAACACATGGACACTCTTCTGGTTTAATGCACGTCCCATTACGTAACACCGTGCCATTTGGGCAATGACATCCTTCAGTACACGGTACGGGACAAGGTAGGGAAGGTTTACACAACGACTCGCAGGTTTGTGGACAAGCAAGACCACAAGGTATATACTGTAATCCATTTTCACACTGAGCAGCTGCAAGAAAATTTAAATCCATTGTAAGTGTTGCGTCTTCAAAAAGGTGCTACATCTAGTTTTGTTTTGAAACCCTTTGAAGTTCGATAGTATACCGGAGTGCGTTAGAACGTGATTATTATTAAGAAATGAAAGTTGATGCTCAATTTTTGTAAAATTACGTGCTCAATGGTCGATTTGAAGCACCTGACGCCCTTGGAGTATACAACAGAACGGCTGTGCGGTGTACTTGTCCGGCTGGTTGCTACCACATAATGCCCATTAGCATCGACATCCAATCACTGCCCGTTCAGGTGTTTTAAACACTTTTAATTCCACTTTAACTGGTTCGTCAAACATTTGCCGGTTCATTTTGAATATACCGTGGCTAGTACAACTCTACACAAGTAAACCTCTGGTAAATTAGGGAGCGATATTCAACGATGTGGTGTAACATCACATCCGAAAATTAATAATTCATCAGCAAATAGAAAGCCGTTTCAGTCATGACAATACTAGTCCTAGGAATAGATTAAAATAAAGTCAAACGAGGCAGTTATCCTAATTTCAAATTCTCCTATTTGGACAGGACTACTTCAAACCCTCGGAATTCCAACACGATTTGCGATTTGAAATGTGGCAGTCCTCATAATCGGATTTGAGGTATTAGATAGAATGCGTCTCAACGCAAGCGATGCGTTTACTTACGACAAAGTTCTTGTGTTCTCCATTTGATATGAACTCCATATCTGTTACACTCTCTTGCGTAAGCCGCAATGGCAGTACACATACATTCACAATCACCTCCTGTATCACAACCACAGGCGTCGTAATAGCAGTTCTGGAAAAATGGCTCTGGGTCAACCTATTTTGAGAGGTTTTAGTGTTAGCTTAAAACGTTTTATAATCGTAAGACATTTTATGGTAGAGCCTGTAGGATTTGTAATGTTGTCCCTCCAAACTGCATAAAACAAGCGGAATACATGTTAAGGATATGGTAATGATATGGGTTTCAACTTATCAGTCAGTCTTGCATAAAACAAATGTTTCGCACGAGGAACTAATGATCGCAAGGCAAAGTAACAAAAGTTCTTGCCAATACAAATCAAAATCTTAGTATGGAGCGACTCAGGTACCTTAATAGATAAATAAATGCAATCCGTTCATTAACATCGTTTTCGTGCAACCTGTCAATTACTTGGGAACATTAAAAGTAGTACATGAAATACTTATTACTAAGTTACTAATACTTTTAGCAATACTGGGAAATACGCAACTTATTGCGAAAGGATTTTTGGAGGACCATTTATACGAGTTACTGTAATTATAGTAAATATATATAATAATTGCTTTATACAGTACCTTATCGTGGCATGGTTTAAACACGTTTCTACGTATGATGTTACACGTTTTATGTGCCCAAGGAGCTCTATGTTTGTTCGTTTTACATGGATGCTGGATTTCATGCGTATCTGCGCATGAAGGCTCAACTTTCCAGGTATCTCCAAAATCGCTGGGTAGTGTCTCCGGAAGTCCTTGAGGTGTCATAAAATCATCACCTTGGTTATCGTTCAGGTTGCCACACAGACCACACGTTGTACCTAAAAAATGTTTATAATAATATTAGTAGGTATGGTGTAACAACGACTGCCTCTCGAGAGTGCCAAACTACATAGCCAGGTGATAGTTAAAGAGGATGAAATTGAGCGAATGCAATAGTTTGAATAGCATATGATATAGGCCCGGGAGGAGTGTGGGTAAATATGATTATGGCGAACAGCGGAAAATTTTTTTAACGTTAAGCACCATTCACCTACACTTTGGCGAAGGCCCGACTAAATTAAACTGTTCTTTTTGAAGGTCCAACGACACCAAACCCCACCTATTTAGCGTATTGAAAGGAAGAAAGCGTGGTACCTTACGAAAAGCTTTGTGCTAGTAAAACTGGAAGAACTCACTACGTATGTTCAAGGGATAATTACATACACAACTGCTCAACGTTGAAATTGAACCCAGGGGAAGCCGTGAGAAACCGCACAAGCCAATGACCTGCCAAAAACTCAATTTCCGATATAAGCCGAGTTTCAATTCAGAGTCTTTTATTATGTTATCAACAATATGGCTTGCTCTTTAATCATGAGCCCTTGGCTTTGAATGGTGCGTCCAAGAGAAAGCGAGAGAATAAATTTAATTGCGCGAGAAAAACACAACGAATGGAAGTCATTATTTACATGCTTAAAGTCAACTCACTTTTGTAGGTTGGCTGCAAGTTCACATATACTCTAGTACCATGATCCCACAGCATAGTTAGGCCTATACTGGTAGTTAGAATGACGAAGAAACCGCTTTCGTGAATCTCGTATTTTGATGCTAAGTTCGAGGTTAGAGTTCCTGGCAAAGCTCCTATTCTTGGTTGTTCTCCACGGAGAAATGTGATGACAGTGTCATTCAAGGTAACAATTGGCGCTTTTGTACACGTTACACCACTTGTTCCGCAGGGAATATTTTGAACCTCTATTCTAAAATTACCAGATTTTGAACCACAGTAATCTTCTGCTAAAATGTACTCACAGGAACCTTGAAACTCGTATCTCTTTCCATCAAACGTTTTATAATGCGGATCACCAACAGCTGTGCACGTCTTAGCACATTTATTACTTGTACATTTCCACTCGGTGTCAATGCACGAGCTAAGAAAGAACGTTTGTTAATATTCGAATACAGTAAAAAAGGTTTTAATTACGTGGAATAAAAAGGCGCGAGCTTACACGACTGATCAAAAGTCAACGTAAAAATATCGCGAATATAGTTTCTAAATTATTCACGAGCACTTCGGCCGTCACTGTATAACACACTGATCTCCATATTAACTGGATTGGCTATACCTTATTAAGTGCTATAGTTAGCGTGACCCCACTGGCCACCATATTGACTTCAACATACTTTGTTACCAAATGTCTTCAATATATGAGAAATTGTACAGGAGGTTGCAGTTATAAATGTGTGGTTTTAGTCTAAAAGTTACTGCATTGGGAACGACAAAAAAGGAAATTGAACAAAACAATTTATCTTAGGTGTTTAAATATGGCGGCCAGCAAAAACTAATCAGTAGGTATTTCTTCTCATCTAAATAGTTTCCGGTCTTAAATATATCATAAATATTTAAAATGTCACTCTCTTTGTTGAAATTGATCTTTATTAATTCAACAACTTCTGGGAGCACAAAACAAACAAAAATATATCTCCTTCGTGGTGTACAAATATGGCCGCCAGTGGGGTCACGCTAGAGCTCATATCTGCCGATCCAGTTAATATATGGGCAAGTGGTAGAACACCATATATGTTTAGATTTGGTTATAACTAATTTAAATTATAACCCAGTAAACGTAATGTTTGCTAGTCGTTTACCAGCTTAACCAACCGAGTGCTTTTTCGAAGGCATTTCCTCAAAAAATTAATCGAGCCTTTCTGATCGAAAATTTGTGATACACATTTCACTTTAGGATGCGTAGAAACATCCGATCTTGCAGTGCCGACTGTATCCTATAGTTCATTCAACGTATTTACGGCGAATCAATTGGTGTAATTGACAGACTTCGCCGAAATACAATCTTGTTGAATTGTGAAAATGCACGTGGTTCGAACCCTGAAATTGCAATTTGCTCACTCGAGTTATACGTGCGAGTTGTAGTGCAAGTTTAGTTCGTAGAACAAGACAATTGCTGGGATCATAAAAAAAAAATCAACGTAATTGACATAGTGCAAGTTTTATCCAAGAATAAAGACTCACTAATAATTCGCGAAGAACACACAAAAGAAATTACGGTGAAGGCTCTTAAAAAATGATTAAGATTTTTCCTAACTTAGATGAACTTTAACTTTCTCGGCTTAGACATTACTGATTTTCAAAATTAATTCGCCAATAAACTCGTTAGGTGGGTCGTTCTTTTAGGCCATTTAGAACACTGGTACTACGTGTTTTATCAGATCTAAAATACTGTGCTACCGCCTCGTGTTTTGAATCTGGTAACACTCCTGCTTAGAAATGTTTTAAAACTTACATTTTTTGGACTGGAAATGCTTTATCAAAGTCTTACGTAATCTTACGAAATTTATTCTTAGATGAATACGTATGGCTACAAAGTTATGGCCACATACACCCAGTAAGTGGATTTTATGTACTTTGATCAAGTGCTCGCAGCAAAAATGTACTTCTTGCACAAACTCAATATGGAATGTGATGTCATAAGTATGATACTTGCATATCAAACAAACCTGAATAACTCATAAACGAAGCAAGATAACAAAGTTGTGCAAAAGTGTCAGTTCATCATTTCAGATCATCTTTAGTATGCAATCATAAAATGTTTAGGAGAAATTTCGTTGCATTTCCACTTTAACTCGCAGTACCGAGTCACAATATTAGAATATTAAATGCACTTTTAAAACGTTCAGTGTATCAGGTATTTTATATACGCTAATAAACTTACCATGTATTACAGTCCACAGTAATAGTTTCCCCAGATTTGTATTGTTGACCGTCATGGTGACAAGGACAATCGGAGACATTAATGCAACGACTACCATCAAATACAAGATTTTCTGGACAAATGCATCCTTCCTCACATTGCGAATTGAGACATGGCAAATGAACGTTCTCGCAAGTTTTCGGGCACTGAGCACCACAAGTCGACCAAACGCGACCAAGAGAGCATTCAACACCTAGGTTGGAAAAACAATTCCTGAAAACGTTCTAGATTTTACTAAATAAATCACAGATTGTACCTACCTTGACAAGTTTCATTTTTACAATCAATCTTGCCGTTTGTACAAGTACTAAAGATAAAATTTCAAATTAATGCGAATCCAAATAGGCATTAGAAACATCTGAAAAGGTTGACTGGTATCTTTTGCTATTATGAGTGACTAAAATGCTGTTTCAGCATCAAGTAGGTTACAATTAAGGAAAAGTTAATTATATTTATCGTTTATGTCAAAGATATAAAGTAATGAAAGCAATCAAACAATTTAATTATATGGTTTGGGAAGTTAAATATCGTTCGTGTAAACCAACAACTGATCAATTGTTTTATTTGACTAACCCGGTCGAATAAAAGGATAAGGCCGCATTCAATTTACAGCAAGTACAGATTATGCAACGCTTAAATTGAGTCTTTCCCAGTTGTGATCTTTGCGTACTACGTTAGTTACAGCGCAGTAGGTTTGTGGTGGCCAGTCCAAAATGTGGCTGCCAACTGCTTTATTTATTAATGGAATATCTGCGATCCAGTCCTGATTTCAAATTAGTGCATCGACTTCCGAGTTTTCAATATTGTGTAATGGGTAAAATTATGACCGAAGATAGAAACACATGAAGGATATTATAGTGTTTGGACAGGTTTTTCAAATGAAACAAAAGCGACTAGCAGGAATTTTGTTCCTGGACCATGAAATCATTTTACGTTCCAATTTGACATGTAGTGAAGACTCGAAACTTACCAGAGAGTACATCTGTTAGGCCAAAACGACGCTCCAGGGTTATAATCCTCTCCGTTGTGATGACAAGGACATTCAGGTGGTGAAACGCATTTGTTGTTTGCATCAAGGACTGTCCCATTAGGGCAATGACAGCCTGGACTACATTGTTCAATACAAACTTCATTCTCCTGTAAGTCACGACACGTTTCATAACAGGATGATCCACACTGCTGGTATTCTTGCTCAGAGTTATCACATTGTATATCTAAAACAATAAGAAACGCAAATGAGAAACGCAAAAGTGCCACGATCTTCCAATTAAGCTCCACTAAAAACAAGCGAAACTTCAGCATTTTAAGTGACGCATGTTAAGGGCCTGAGACTAGTTATCCAATCGAAACCTATTGGTCGAAATCTGGTTAACTGTATTAAATTGAAATTTTTACTAGGTGATAATTTTCCTGTACAAGACATCTACGGAGTTTTAAACAGTTTCGCAACAATCACAGCGTGACGAGTTTTTAAGAAGGCACGAAATTAGATTTCTATTCTGTCTATGGTTTCAGTCCTTTTGCTGCCCATCGGATCACCTGGTTTTTATTACGCTAAAAATCTTTCTCGGCCGTAGCTGGATGTTGCCCGTGCAATTAAACGCGAGCATCACTGCAAAACTCTGTAATGGAGTGATGTGATTAATGGACTAACAATGTTAATAGCCAGATCGCTTCATGAGAAATAGGTTGCTTCGCTACACTATGTACAATGTTTGTTTGCATGAAGAATGGAAGTTTACATTTCTTTGAAAATAGGAAAAGTTTCGCTTTAAGCACGAGAAAAAGAAAACTGTGGTTGGCTAAAATTTTCAAATCGTTACCGTTGTAAAGTGTGATTAAAGAATCAGAACTGTCACTGGAGGACTTCATTGTTACACGTAAGTCATTTGCGTGCACGTGCACTGTTACCACGTATAAACTGATTTGCGTTATCTTTGACAAACTGGCAAGTACTAATCAACGGCCTCAAAAATAGTAATTGTCTTGGTATTCGCCATCATGCACTTATTTGATGTCCTTTGTAAAGCTTAATGGGGCATACTTTATTTAAATTGTATTCGCGATCATTGTTAAACTGTTCAAAAACATTAGAACTTACCACATTCCGGAACTCTGCCTGTATTTCTCCAGTTAATGACGAAACCACGTTGAGCACACGCGTGAGCATAATCCTCTAAAGCCGAACAATAACACAAGGTTCCATCTTGGCATCCACACACATCATATTTACAGTTTTCGATGTACGCGTCCTCGGGATCGACGCTGTGATGGCAAATATCAAAGGGATATTTCTTTAGAACATTGCATTTCGTTTCGGCTTCTGCTGCTCGTTGCACTTGCGTCTCACAAGGGTTTTTAATGTGCACTGTTTTATCACACACGGCATCGGTGCTCCAAGAGTTCGCAAACGCTACGACATTGGTCTCGATAGCTCTATCATTGTTCATGAAGTCATCATCTTGTATATTGTTGTAATTTCCACAAAGTCCACAGGTCTTGTTCGCAAAGTGAGGCATAACTGTGACATATAGTCGTAAAATACCATCCCAGGTAAGGTCCAATCCAACATCAGAGACCAACCGAGTCATTAACGACGAAATTCTGGTAATGGTTATCCCTAGAATTAGAGTAAAGCAAGCTGTTTTAACTGTTTATTTTGCTGGATGGTGTCCGCCTTATTTGTGCACCAAACGTGCAATTTTGCCTAATGTACTATAGTTTTTTTATATGCCGCTTGGGCAAAGGAACGGTTTTGGAGCATTTAAATTGGCAAATGAGATTGTAAAATTTTCCGCACGTTCGAGCACTTTAACGAGAAAATGCCTCCAAATTTCCCTCTCGTTTTCGATTGCTGATCACTTTGACACAGGCGGGAGACTAAAAGAAAAGTATTAGCCGTTTTCATTTATAATTTACATGGGAACATTTAGATGTTGATTAGATAATATACGTCACACCTTAATGACCCGCGGACCTATGAGGACAGTGTATGTGGCTATAATGGGACACAGCAATAACTTCAAGCTTCGAGAGCCGACCCGCACGTATGCCAACAAAGTTATTGGTAACAACGTCTTAATCTCACTGGTTTATTAGGTACGACGTTTATCAAAGCATGACTTACTTCAATACAATATACTAGATTAGCATATCTAGTTGAAATCTTTAAGAATAGGATATGAAAGATACCATAAGCCTAAATTTTAAAAATAAGCGTTGTGCCAAAAAAATTAGGTTGTTTAAGGACATTGGCAATATATTTTTTCATTGTCTCAAATGAAAGAACTCTTAAAACTATTTAATAAGTTGTTTTAGAGATCAGTTGTGTCTTTCTTTGTTTTCAAAATATTTCACTTAAAATTTGGTAAAATTTGATAACGTCCGCCATCTTGAATATTCATGGCAGTGGTTTGACGACACAACCAGGGTCACGCAAAATTTTTTTACTTTGAAGACTGTATTACAAAGTTTAAACATGATTGTTTGTTGCCTCGTCATTTGTTTGTCTGGAGTCAGTTACACAAATTGTCCTTTTAACGCAGTCACACAGGAAGAGTTTCTTTACTGTTTGTAACGGTAGTTACCCTGGTTGTGACGTCACCTAAAACAACGCCAAGATGGCGGTCATCAAACGCGTTTAGCCAGCCCAGAAGTAAAATATCTCGAAAACGAAGAGGGATACAATAAATATGTAAAATAAGTTATTAAATAGTTTTAAGTGTTCTTTTATTTGGGACGATAAAAAAATATATTGCCAATGTCCTTTAAGAAGTTGTTACCAATAACTTTACTGGTAACAACGTGCGGTACGGCTGGCTTCGAAGGATGTCGGTGGTCAACGTTCATTTGCTAACCGATCATGGTGAAATACCATCAACTGTTTGCCTTTGATCTACAGTGACCATCATACAGTGTTGAGGTACCTAATTGAGGGATCTGCCTTAGTTCATTGTTATGGAGAACTGATCGTGTGATTTTGAATAAAGTTATGTTCTAGAACAGTGTTCGACAATTTGGAAGCATATGCAGTTTAAAACTCGAGTGTAAAACGTGAAAAGGTGCAGGCAATTGGTTTAGCCACCTGAATCGGTACCGTTTCCGAAAAGTTTCGGGTTGTTACACCAATAACTGGTGCGAACCAGGTCTCGCTGTCATACAAACATGTGCATATATAATCATAAGAAATCAAGACAGCGGACTTGAGGTCATGTGAGTAAGGTTTGAAACAAAACAAAGCGAGATGGCAAAATTGCAAAGTTAAAGGGAAATGGTAATATTTTTTTATCGTCCCAAATGAAAGAACTCTTAAAACTATTTAATAACTTACTTTACAGATTTGTTGTATCTTTC
>JAOBAZ010200870.1:0-10200 GCA_026546875.1 Pteroeides caledonicum
GAAGATGATTGAACGCGTCTTTCTTCAAAGAAATCTTGGCAGAATAAAGTAATCTGCCCTTGCAAATCCCGCAGAAAGCTAATTTTTTGGCTTATCCGCTATGTACGCCATACAAAATCCTGCTCAAGTAGGAACAAAAATGGCATCTCCGCCCTCGCCCCAGACCCATTGTCCAAACTCTTCTATATCGAGGGCTCTGGATATTCCCCTCTTACCGCAGCCATAGGGAATTTCACACCAATGACGTCACTTTTATTAATAACTATTATTATGTCATAGTCACAATCGAGAGTAAGAAAAAATTGACATCTCGACTTGTATTTTCGTACCAAGTAACATGGATCAAAGCCTCTTGCTGCGTGAAATAATCTCACGAATCACCACAGACTTACAAAACGCTTATGAAAAAGCTATATCACGGCTAAACGCCGTATCACGATACATAGACGCTACATGCAAACAGCCAAACGTGACCGTTTCAATAGACAAAATGACTGACAGTGAAAACAGCGATTAATTGAGTGACGATGACGATGATGTTATTTGAATAATAGAGTCGCTACAAAATGCTTATTGAGACGAAGGTTTCCTTTGGTGAAATCTTGTACTTTAGTCTAATCTCATTGAGGGTGTCCACATCAAGCTCTCTTATGTTATTGTCTTTTACACACTTTTGTATCACAGTCCCTACCATTTCGTCCGGCCACCTTATGTCCTCAACAAGCGCGGTCTCTTCCGACACGTCAGGGAACCTCTTCTCCATTAGCCCCCGGATGTATTCACGCCTTCTTTCCAATTCCGTAGCCCCATCTGTTGTCTCATTTAGTAGGTTGTCTTCGTTCTCTAGCCTAACTTTCTCCAAAGTCAACTCGTCATAATTCATCTTGTCATTATCTCTCTTCCATTGACAGATAAAACGTTTGCCATTTTAAAATGTATTTAAAAATTTTTTTATTTAAAGATCAAGCGGAAGCTTTTCCGTTAAACAACCATCATCGGTGCTCTATATACTTGTATATAGAGCACTGATGATGGTTGTTTAACCGAAAAGCTTCTGCTTGATTTTTAAATAAAAAAAAAATTTAGATACATCTCTTCCATTGCATATCGTCAATGTTCAAGTCGTCAAACTCTTCCGCCATATATTATTGCCCCGCGTTTTAAATGCTACTTTCGGGGATCCAAGAGTTATGTTTGCTATCGTAACCTAACCATTTCACCAGAGCCATTTGCTTACCTTTTGCTTTTTTCCTTTTCAGTATTTTCTCTACTCTATAGACATCGTCCTTTTTGTTTACTCCCGACAACTCCTCCTCGTAGAACGTACCGATGGTAGGTTTACCCTCCAAGTCCTTTAGCTTGTATACGTTTGGGTCACCTCGGACCACTTTATTTATTCTAAATAGTTCCTCCGTGAAATTAACCTTGTAGCCTTTTGTAAACACCGACTTGTATTTTGATATTCTAACCGTGTCGTCAACCTTAAACTTGGGCAACGGGCGTCTGCGTACACGTGGCCGTACAGAGTCGTCCAAACCTCCTCTTCGTTCCTTTTGTTCACGTCTTTTGGCTTCATGAGCGCCGTGCCTGCGAGAACGTCCACCCACTTGTACGTCCCTTTACTATAAAAGTATTGCCACATCGCCGTTTTCAGCGTCCTATTAAACCTTTCCAGTACAGTGGCTTTTTTAACGCTGTGGGTAGAAAAATACTCGATGCCGTGTTCGCCCAGCAACGTTTTGACGCCCACGTTGTAAAATTTTTACCATCGTCAAGCACCAGTTTTGGGTAGTTACCAAACCTGTCATTAAACTCCTCTAATAATTCACCGGTCGATTTCGTCATGTTCTTCGTGTCTTTCCTGTAGACGGGTGGCGCGAAAGCATATCTACTTAGAATTTCAATAGACGTTATGATCCAATAATATCCTTCGTTTTTGTTTTTGTACGCTCCCATGTCGACAAGGTCCATTTGCACCTGTTCGCCTAGATAGTCCGTTTTGGTCTGTCTAAATTTATGTCTTCTCACAATCGGTGTACCTTGTGTAGGTGTGCTGTGAGCCACTCTTTGACGCCTCTCCTACTAACGTGGGCATCCTCCTCTTTTGCCTTTTGGTAAAGTCTCTCCACAGACTGAAAGCTCGTTCTCGGCGCGTAATAGATGTCTCTTAGCGTTTTTTTTGCCACAACGTCTTTGTCCATTTACTTATATCGTGTGTCTATTATTTTACAAGAATAACAGGTTCGCGTACACCGACATGTGCAGGGACACTTCACTCTCATTTGTGAAATCTGCTCGTAGTGCTCCGTGGAAGGCAAACGCATTTGGGGAAATGTTAGAGAAGGTAAAAGACTCATTCACAACGATCATTTGTACATTTTCAAACATCGCCACTTGTCTTATTGCCACATTCTGTATCTCTAGTTTTTTAATAAGTTTTGCCTTTTTAGTACCATCTGTTAGGTAGTTTATTATGCCAATCTCCAGTTGACCTGAAGTGGGTAATGCCTCATCATTGTCAAACGCGACAGAGTGCACCATCAAACGACTTGTTATGTTCGGTGTGTACGCCACCAATCCTTGATAGCGAAGGTGTCCTTTGATGCCCGTCGGTAGCACCGTAGTGCCTGCTGATAAACTGGGGAATACGTTGGTCACGTCGCGGCGTAGGTGAGGTACCCCTGCGATCTGGTTCTCCATGTATCTTTTGCTCACGGCGTCATTGTCATTCACAGGCGTTGCGATGTTTTTCAACGCCCAAAAATTCATGTCAATGGGCGCACGCATCATACCACCCTCGTTCACAAATGGCTCTTGCTCGCCGTCCGCAACTAGTCCATACAACAAGCTCATTTACCTACTACGAAATGTAAAAGTCCAAGTACACACCACCAACTTGTACTGGCCTTCCATCTTGGTCTTTCACTTCAAAACGTAGTCGCCAAACTTGCTCACTTGTCAACGTCGCGTGTGACTCAATGTCAAAAAACTCTTGCATACTCCTGCACAGCGTTTGTTTGCTAGTTACTGGTAACGTAATGAGTACTGTAGATTGCCGTCCTTGTACTTGGCATCTTATTGGGTCCAACTCCAAGCATCGTACGCGAACCATCTCCAAACCGTTGTTTATGTTCACCTCGCCCAAACTTACGCTGCTTGCGTTTGGTGTGAATACGGTCGACGTGAATCGGCCAAGTAATCATAGCAAAAGTCCAATAGCCAGCCTCGACAACGTATGGCCTCCCATCAAACGTGTACTACAGACAACTAATGTTCATTTATTAAATTGAGTATGTAATAAATGGACCTTGGTGGATTCAGAGACTTTATGACCGACGAGCGTTTTGGATCGTTGGTTGGTCGGCTATTACAACATGACTATGGTAAACACACTTACAGCAGCAGCAAGCTAAACCGAGATGCGTATGTAGTACAAGGTGTCCAAAAGCAGTCGTAAAAGCAGTGGTAAAAGACGCGCAAAACTTTCCAAAGGTTTGGATGTTTGGAGGCGACGTACCAAAATACACCCATGACAGCAACGTACCGTGGTCGTTTAATAATTTTCATGTTTATTTATATGTCGTACAAAACAAACGTTATTTCCTCGCACAACTACCACCCATTTGCCCAAGTTGGAGCAAAGGTAAAACGATAGATGCGACTACAGTGTGCGACACTCGAAAGGCAAAGTTTGACCACTAAAAAAAGCCGTACTTTGCAATGATTGCCGGTGTGTACGTTGCCTCTTATCTCTGTAGCATTGGCACACCGAACGCCAAGTACGATGGTCTGGCAGGCACCGTCGCCCGCTACCATTTTTAATACCAAGTGAGAAATTTTATGGCTAATCTAGCGTTTCTAGACCAATTTAATTTGACTGTGGTACGTGAGAATATTCCCGTTCGTCGTATTGATGTGGATAGCAAGGGGCAGGTGGGTACAAGTTTGTTTTTAACGGACACATTGAACATTCACAGATAGACTATCGTTATTTTATTGCCTCTCATTGCAATGGTTTGACTACATTGGGGCTCCGACTTTTACAAGAAAGTGTAAAGTCGCTTGTCTATTGTGTGTTGGGTGCACAAGCAAACACTCGATGGTCAATCCTAGACGGTGGTGCACGTGCACAACAAACACAAACAAGTATTTCGAAAACTTGTTGAGGACACCGTTGTACAATCAGACTCTACGGTGACCATATCGAACATGAGAAGAGCCATTGCAGACACGCACGTGGTACTAAATACTGCCATTTGCCCAGGCGTAGTACTACTACCTGGAAGTATGATAATATTAGACAAACCTATCCCAGGATTTAATAATGTACTCACTGTCGCGACAGACAAAATCAATTTTGGTGTAAATAACGAGGTGAACAAACAAGTCGTACACGAAACGGCCCCAAAGAAAAAGCATCAACCTAGCGTGCCACATTTAGACAACGTGGACAACAAGGAGCCTTAAGGTTCTCCCTCTGGTGCGAGCAAAGGCCGGGATAATATACCAAAAGCAAAGACACATACGTTGGCGCACGTTGTACCGAAGCCTTCTTTAGAGGCTCACATAGAAGAGAGCATTGCGCTTGGTGTTGTGTCTGGCATTCTGACTTGGCTAGTAAAGCGTTATATACTCTATTGAATAAAGATGAAAAAACCTAGCTACGTACAGGCTCACACGAGTCTCACAAGAGAGCAGCAGGATCAATTGAACAATTGGTATGCGTACTACCACAAACTATAAACATGTTACAAATGGAAGTACAAAAGAAACAAAAGACTAAAGCTAGTGTTGGGTATGACGAGTATTGCACTCACATCCGTGGGTATCATTGTGGGTGGTGTTGCAATGAATGCGATAATATTGGGTACAGTGAGTTCCTGTGGTCTACTCGTACAAGGATATGTGAATGAAAGTAATCTGTCTGACCGCGTGGAGAAATGTAAGTTTGCCTACACGTCGTATAAAAAAGTGCTCACACAAATTGTGTCGTACCTCTGTGGCTTGCCGTGCGACGATAAGACTTTTCATGTGGAAACAAAGGTATTGGACGACATTGTGACAGATACTTGTCCACCAGCGAATGGAATGAGGATAAAATATGATAAAAGTAATAAAGATGAGCAAAGGCATGAACAAATTCGTGACTCATGTGCAACGAGCACTACATCACTTGCAGCAAGAATTCAAGCGAATGGTCCAACTCATACGACAGTGTAGGCGGCGGCATGGTGATAATGATGCAGCAATGTACATTACATCAATCTACAAGCAAGCTCACAGCACACCACCAGGCGCACAACAGGGAGCCCCGCCTAGCTATGAGCAAACTCACAACAGTGCTTAGAGTAATTGTGAACAAAACTCACAGCAGAGCTTAAAACATATTGTAAGAATAAAAAATGCAAGAGCGACAAAACAATGAGGTTGCAAAGGTAACAAGCACCCGGCAAAAAGACCCAAAACGTGTGGCACACGATAAACGTCTTGGCGAGAAAGCCAAGACTCGTATTACAGTGGTGGTGGTAAAGCGTTGCTCTGCGCAGCTACCATACTAACCATTGGCTATATCGCTTACAGGGGACTTTCTAAGGGGAGCGTTGACAAAGAAAAACCAGGCGCACCAGGCGCACCGAAGGGAGCCCAAAAGGGATCCCCGTCAGTCACGACAGTTGAAGACATGCCTAACAACAAGGATAAAACATCACCCTTTAATAAATGGACAAGGACATAATGAACGAGGCCTACGACGCCTTGCTTGTGACTCTAGGCGTAGTCTCACTAAGCATGCTTACGACAAAAGTGGCAGGGGAGCGACTCACAACGGCAAACAACCTTGCTGACTTTGGGAGGTTGGCCGCTGGTGTAACAGATTCGACGATGCTAGTAAAGTACGCAAAGGACAAGAAATGGTTGCCAGACGATCTGTTCAGTAAAAAATAAGGTTATAATAAACATGGGACTTTGGTTGGTTTTATTCCTAGTGAGTACGTACAAGCTCATATGCGACATGGTGGATGAGTCGCAGCGAGTGGCGTACGAACAAGGCTACTTACGTGCCTTGTCTGAGACTATAAAACCCGACGCTAGTATAAATGATAGCGATAGCGGGCAGTATTTTTCAAACGAAATTTGCAGCAATAAGCTTTGCAGGCGCCGGGTTTCTGTTTAAAATTTTCGACAAGAACGGGTACGCTGATGAAATGAAAAGACGCAACGTCGCGTTGGAGGAGCTGCAAAGGCAAAAGAGGCTTTCTACAAGAACGAAGTGAGACAACATGATAAAATACAAAAATTACGACGACGTGTGGAAGAGGAAAACGAAGACATGGTCGCAACAAACAAGGCATTGGACGCGTTGAGAGAGATCTAAAGCGTAACGTACGCAAGGAGGAAGTTTGAACGCGAGCCACGTTTGAGTGACTTTTACAAGCCCAGCAGTGAATGCCAGAATATCAACAACTTGTGGCGGTTGCAATGGGACTGGGTGGTGGTACACTTTTGTCGTACGTTATTTAAGAAAAACAAAAGTAAATAAATAAAAGAAATGGATTGCTGTGAGAACCCTGCTACGCTAACAACTCATGATAGTGTTAGTTGTAGCAATTGTCACAAGTACGTTGGCCCTGTGTTTGAATTGGGCTGGTGTGACAATCAAAGCACTGAACATCACACTGTGCATGAGCCACGTAGGTGGATGCAAATGTGCATTGAAAAACATGAGCTAACACACATCCCTGTACGCGCGGTGATTGATGACTTTTGCCGCATTGTTGATACGATGCGTGAGGGTGGGATATTGTGTGGTAAGCAAAATGTTAGTTCATACGGTTTTTATTTGCTACGACTGTGTAGCTTACGAGGATACGACGTTAGTGATTGGGTGAAAGACGTAAGTCTTTAAACGCCTCACGAATCTTCTTAGTCTAAGACTAAGAAGATTCGTGAGGCGTTTGAAGACCGTCTTTGGCAAACAAGGAGAGAAAATCAATGAGAACAAGAAAAGACCACATCATTGTGTCAATGGCACAACAACTAACAAAAGGCAAAAAGCCTTTCACACGATGATGTGGAATTTGGTGAAATAATAAAGTATAGCTCTCCAGTCACATACAAGGGCAACTTTTGATGCAGACACCTAAATGCTTCAGCTTTGGTGTGAGTGAGGATAGCTTTAACATTGAATCGTCAAAAGGCTGGACAATGTCAATTGCTGTTTTCGACAAGAGGTCTGATGGTGCTATTGTGCCTACAACTGAACAAAAAGAGTTTGTGTCGGCTTTTAATAGTGTCGTAGAGGCATGTAAGTGCTTTATTGTTAACCATTCTGGTGAGCTAGGAAAGTACGATATTGAAAAGTCTTCCCTTAGAGACCTAGGCAGTTGTCTGAAATATACCAGAAAAACAGTTAAACACAAAAACGGTCGAACAACGCTAGTGACTGACAAGGAGTCCTATTCTATATGCCAAGCTTGTGAACAATAAAGGAGCGAAATATTCTCTCGAGGTTTTACGAGTGTGAGGATGTTGAGAATAGAAAAGAGAGGGGCATGAAGGTCGATCCCATTGAAATGCTAGGCGTGAGGTGCGATATGGTTGGTGTGATTTGCTTTGATTCTATTTTCGTTGGTAAGGACATTCGTCTCCAAGTGAAGCTTACCGAAGCGAATGTGACTAGACGAGAAACATCTGGTGGTAGGCTACTCTACGAAGAGACGGATGACGAGGAATGTGACACTGACAACGATGTTGATGGTGATGGTCTTGGTTATCTGCTATAGAGGTTCTAGGCACACCGATGCCCGATCGCTAAAGTGTGTATCTCGTCTTCGAGAACGATGCGCTTATCATCTTGGCAAGACAATGCGGTCTTGTTAATGGTCTCTGTGAAGACCTCATGCTTGTCACTACGAAATATGTCCATTTTACATTTTTGGTCAACTCCATTGTTCAAACAATCTTTGTAGTCCTGGTGCTTGATGTGCCCCTTAATCACAGACTTATTCACACCTTTACATTTCTTCACTTCGTCGTTTTTTGTAATAAAACAGTATAGTTTTGCTCTTAGTCCGACAAACTCAAGAACCTCATCACCGTTTGTTTCATCTTTAAACATCCCAATTACCTTTTTGTTCACTCTTTCCTTTACCCCTGGATGATCTACTGGGTATTCACTAGTGTCAAACCACTGCTGAATGTCTGGTTCAATGTCCTTGTAGTAGGCCTCAGTTTCAATCTCAAATTTCAGAGTGAGTCAGTGTCGGTGAAGAGGAGGCGCGCTTTGTCTCCCCATTTTTTTTTCACGTAGTGATAGTGGAATTCATACATGAGCGTCTTGCTTATGTCAAGGATTGCTTGTCCAACGTAGATGGGTTTGATCATCTTCACCTCTGTCTTGCCCATGTGAACAGCCACGAGCTTCTTGCTGAAAATGGTTGAGCCTTTATAGTTTGGTTTACTGTTTAGTCTGTCAGCTTCTTTTACTGACGTGACAAGACGAATGTCACATAGTTTTTCTTTGAGTTTAGAGTTGTGACTAACTTTTCAACACCGTCCAACACACATTGCTCTGGCGCCAACGGATGGTCATTATGCAGTTTTTGTAATTCATGCGGATAATCCAAGTCTACCTCTAAAATACATGGTTTTCTTTGCCAATTCTTAAGTTCTGTCTTGTTCATCCATTTAAAGCCACTCGTTGGAAGGGGTTGTGACATTGCCCACCCGTACAAGTTGTTTGCGTTTATGGACGACGTTGGCTTTGATGGGTCGTAGGCGTCGTCTCCCATATACTTGTTGTTTGCCTTTGCACATCGTTTGCTAATCATACTCACACCACCACGAGTACCTCGTTCAACTATTTCAACCATGTCAATGTCGCTTAGTAACTCAACGTTGGTTAGTCGAAGCATTGCATCCCACGCTAGGCCTGGGGCAGAGTACTTCCAAGCTGGATCACGTTTGTAATGCTTGTGACAAACGTCGTGAAAATTCTCAAAGACATCTGCCAGAAGGAGAACGTCTGTTTTGAGGTAGAGGTTGTGATAATCACGCAACGTTAAACGTTTGCCACACTTTGCATGCGTGTGCATAGTCATCGTCAGAGATGTACTCATCTTTGAGCTTGGAATAGAATACCTCTTGAGGTGGAAGCTCTTTCTCTGTCAAACGTTCAAACGAGTCCATGTAATCATACGGGTAAACACCTTTGCGTGACAGCAAACTAAACTTCTCATTATCACTATAATAATGATTCAAGAGTCTTCCCTTACGAAAATATCCTATAGAGTATTGTATTGAATAATTCAATAGAATATTCTATAGGATATTCTATGTCATATTCTATTAGAAATTGGGACCGTGGTCTATAGAATATTCTATAGAATATGCTATGTCATATTCTATAGGGTATTCCATAGGATATTCTATGAGATATTCTATGGAAGATTCTATAGCACATTCACTAAGATATTCAAGAGATTATTCCATATTTTATAGCATATTCCACGGAATATTCTATAGCATATTCTATAGAATATTCTATGGCATATTTCATGGAATATTCTAGTATCTAAGTGGAATTTTCTGTGGTAAATTTAACAATTTGAAAATGAATTTTATCTTATTATATAGGATATTCTGTGGTGTGTTCAATATATTAATACTAATAAAAAATGGAATTGGAATATATAATGGTAGAGATGGTAGTAGAGATGGAATGACTTTACCACAGTTTATTAAAATGTAGCAATTTAATTGAGGCCCACAATCATTGTTTAAATGTTTAATGGTACACAATGTATACCAAAACAAATTGTTTAAACATTTCTTTTGAGGAGAAAAGCAACTGCACTAGCCCATTATCCTGCATCACAGAGGACTCCTGTCCATTTGTGGTAAGCTTCCTCCAGAAGTTGCAACTGAACAACTCGCTATTTCCATCAGGAAAAACGTATAAAATGAAATAAAAATAAAACAACACTAAATAGTTATGACAAGCTAATATGTTGATATTTTATCAATTAGACGAGATCTATGAGTAGTTTTATTTATTTCTAATTGTTTTAGTATACATTCAGTTCCAGGAATCGTTAAGTATATATAGTACACTAATATAAAAGTCCAATGCAAAAGCAAAAAAATCTTTTGCTTTTTGCATTGTAATTTAATTGAATTGCAAATGCCAGCAGAATTTGCTGA
>JAOBAZ010200981.1:0-10199 GCA_026546875.1 Pteroeides caledonicum
TATATCCCTGAAATCACAGTTAATAGAAAATGAAGCCTTTAGTCGTAGTTACCGGCAATATCACGTGAGACATCAATTTATAAGACCACAAGTTGCGGAAAAAACAACAAAGTCTGGTAAAAAATTTAACACAGCCAGCAGTTAACTTTATTTTCTGTTTTACAAACAATGAATAGATGTTAGACAGTGGAAGTGCGTTTTGAAAGTTTCCGTGCAGTTTGGTCAACATGGATGATTGACTGAGCAAGATAAAAGTTCCGCTTGTCTTAGCCCGGAAGGGCCGGTTTAGCAAGAACGATTAAATTAATCCCAGATTAGTGAGAAAGTGAAGAGAGTTTCAAGGGGGTGTCTGTGAAACTTGGATATATATTTGGCAAAACTTCTATCAAGATTTGATGCGGATGAATGACAAGCAATGACGAGGCGAAAGCGTCCGCAAAAGACTAGAAAAATCGAGTCGAGCACGGGAAATAAACGCCACTATAATAGTAAAAGCCATTCATTTACGCTTCAAAATACAGAAATGTTAAAACAAGCCATTCAGTCCTGCTATAAAATACGTTTACCGTGCCTAGTTAGTATGTGAATCAACGGACATGCAATGTCTTGTACTGTGTTCTTTGTACTTCTTAAATTAACAAAAAAGAAACGACTCATTGTGTAACACTTAGTTGTAAGACTTGTAAGACTTATAAGACTTGGTTGTTATTATTACAAAAGTAAATTTAGTTTATCCTCGCATTTCTGTCTAACATCTTTTGTTACGTCGTAAAAATCAACTACAAAGACTCAAAGAGTTTTGCCAAATTAATCCTGATATGATGTAGAAGCCAAGAAGTCACATGGCTAACGCTGAAGTGTTGTATCAACGACATACAAAACACATTTGTTGTTGTTAGCCATGTTGTCATCAAATAAGCTTGCAAATCCACTAGAATGTGCATTTAAGCTTTAAGTAACGACACGCAAAAGTTACTTAGCTATTGAAACACATGTAACAAGATAGGGTAACAATACAGACACACTGAACAATAATTTAGTACAAGCGAAGCGAATAAATACACTATATTTGGTTCCAATTGCTGTCTATACTGTTACATTGCAAGTTTGTATTAAAACCATCGACAGTCATTGCCATGACTAAACTAAACTGAGAAGATCACGTTTCATAACCGCATTTGGGATATCAGTCATTTCCCTTCTCACGTTACTTTTATTTTTTTAATCCTAAATCTTGTCTTGTACTGTCATGCAACGTATGACTTAGGATCCAACTATGGATCCAACCTTCGATATGGTCTGTGCATTCTATGTGCTTTTGAACAGATTTCAGTAACAATCTGAGCATTCTACCTACGATAAGATACCTACGGATACGTGTATATATCATTCCTTCTCGTATCTTGTAACATTAATTTAGTCACTGATACTGATAGCATAGAAACACCACTATCAACTGAGATTATAATTTATTGTAACATCACTCAAACTTGACAATAACATATGTTATCTAAATTTCCAACAACACATTGTATAAGCTTAATAATAAATCAATAATTTTCACGTTTGACTGTTCAAAAGGTCAATATTTGACATGAGAAAATAAACAGAACAGACAGGCCTGGGAAGAAACCACAAAAACTTAAACATTCAGAGTTAGATATATTTACATGTATAGTTTCCTTTACCCAAGATTTGCATGGGGCCTCCAAATTTTGGGGCATAATTTTATCTCTGACACGATTTTGAAAACTTAAAACTTCCCATTTGTTCTCAGCATGTCATTTTTAAACACACATTTATAAAAAAAAATCAAGATTTGTTTGAATCAAAATCTGCCATATTTGTTTGCAATGCATATAACATATAAGCATGGGAATTAAAATGGTTAGCAATAGAATCAGATTTTTTAGAATTTAATCCCCTTAATTAATAAACTGCGCATTTTCCAGATTTACTTTTTGGGGGATTTAAGACATTTATGGTCCTTTATGCTTGGCTACAAAATACTCTTGAAATTTCCCTAATTACTTCAAATAAATGTTGGCATGTATGAATGTTTTTGTATTAAATTAAACTTAACTAAAATAAACTAAATAAAGTAAAACAAACTATATTTATACTGGGCAGCTCTAGGGAGAAAACTTCAGTTTTACTAAACTGTTCCTTCTGGAGGTCCAGCAATGCACATCCCTTAACCATGCAGTGTTACTACACAAGGAACCTGCAGTACTTGGACAAAACCTGCAACAAACACTCCCATATATGACTAATTTTAATCAGATAACTACTCAAGATTTAGAATCAAACCCAGGTCACTGGTGGAAGGCAACTGGGATATCTCCTATCAAGTACTAAATATTAATTCTAGTTGATGTACAGCTTTCTTGCAGTTTCTTTCTACACTGACTGGTTGTTTTAATAGAGTCATAACCAGTGCTCTGAACAACAGATCATATTCAACAAATAAACCAAGTTGTTTTGAAGGGTTTCCTGACTGCAGCTTTGTAATGAAAAAACAACAGTTACTTTGAAAAATAACATCTTGTCAACTATGATACCAGTTTTTTAAAAACAAGATATAAACTCAAAATGTGACATCTCAACTCTTTTTAGTTTATTCGATTTTTTAAACTTATACTGTTGACCACCATTGGTTGATCACTACTTGGCTGCCATTAAAGTGGTCAATCAAAATATGTTTTGTGATGTAAGTCAAGCAAACATTTTCCACATTACGAGGTATTGCTAAAGCTTAGTGATGCAAGCCACTTACATAGACTTTTGTTTCCATGTAATACCTTAGCCGTGAAGTTATAGGTGTACAGTAGATAACATTAACAGGTAAAATGATATAGCATTAAAATAAGAACAGATATACATGTACTTTGCAGTCAAGGGGTTAATAAGCTGGCTTAATTAATCTGTAATGACTACCATAGTCCTTACTAATTGACAAGTTAAGTTTTGTCTTTGGCATTAGAATGTACAACAAGAAGTGGCATGTTTAGCAGTAAATCTCGAAGAGTATTGACATGATATATAGTTATTAAATCAACTTAATTGACTGCCTAGAAGTTTGATTCAGTCACCTTGCTATTAACAAAAGAAATCAGCTGATATTAACAGTAGTAACATTTCATTGCATCCTAACCCATTAGTAAATTACATCCTGGCATTAGCAACTACCACATTGTGTAATATGAGACCTCTTTAGCAATCAAAAAGAATGAGGTAACTATAACATAAACAAGTCAAAAATTTATAACACATGAGTTCAAAACTGTCTGCATGCAAAAGTTTTGATTGATATAATTTCTACAATAGGTAGTACCAGTACTGGTTTGCCACTGACAGAATAGGTTGTACATTTTAAATCACATAAACCCTGTCCACAACTATAAAACTTTGTCATATTGAGTCAATTCAAATTGTATATTACCCAATACCATAAGATAGAAGACTGCAGTTTCAAGTCAGAGATAAAGAGACTCATGTTTTGTTAATGTTTTTACTGGTTAATTGTTACAACCTACACATGCACATCATAATTTGCAGAAATCACAATTTTCAAATTGAAAAACATGCAACAAGTATCAAAATTATATAAAAAAAAGCAAATTCCGAAGAATAGAGCCATCTTGAAATTGAAGATATGAATTAAAACAAGAAAGGCATTTGATGTGTAAATTTTCGACTTTATTTCAAAATCATTGTCAGATGCAATGAGCATATGACGATGACTTTGAAATAAAGTCGTAAATTTACACATCAAATCCCTTTCTTGTTTTAATTCATATATTGAATTTCAAGATGGCTCTAATTCTTCATAATTTGCTTCTTTTTACATTTTTTATGAAATTGTCGGCTGGATGTGGTTTTTGGACTAATCAACTGTTATGACCTGATAAATTCTGGAAAAATACATTACCCAATATATTCCTGGTTACAAATATGTGTTAACAACAAGAAGATACTAATAGCCCAAAATGGTGCAAAATATTAGCCAAACATAACAAAACTTAGCAGACAGTGATCCAGAAGTTTTTTTTACATTACGGACCAATGAGAGTTTGCTTAATTTCAAATTTACCTGTACTGAAGAATACAGTACAGTAACTGTATCAATTCATACATGTATCTGACAAATATCTAAGAAGTAATTAAGATGTAAGTACAATCATATTGTAATCATTAGTGCAGTTAAACATTCAAAATTATAGATTTATTATTAAATATAATATTGCGGCATATTTTGCACTTGACAGGTGGTGGTAGAAATATAGTAACAGTACTAAGAAATGATAGAGAAACTACAAACATCATTATATTAAATTCAATAAAACCTGCATACTTTCATTAGCATTACCACAAATATATACTGAATTCATGATCAAGCTCTCAGAAACACCAATGAATGCTCATTCTGTATTTAGAGTGCTTGTGTGCAACTTCAGAGGTATGGGTTCTAGGAAGGCCCTGTATTTGATATTAAAAATGATACTACTTGGGTCTTAAAAGTATCACTACATAGCATTTAGTTATATACCACTTCTCTATATGAAGCTCATGTTTTCATGCAACTCATCTCGTAATGTTGGATTTAAGCATGTTAAGTAAAAAAAATTCAGCAAAGTGGGACATGAGCCAATGTTTTGTTTTCTATATATGCATATTTCTCATAACATCTTGAATCCATTAAGATAAGTTGTGTGAAATATTTCATAGTGTAACAGCATCTTTAGTAAAATATGATAATTTGATACATGATCTGTTGGAACATCATTTTTTGAAAAAGAAAAGGAAATATCACAATTATCAAAACAATGAATGATATGTATCAGACCACCCATAAATGCCAGTATAGGCCTTAATTGTATTGAGCCAATAACCAATTCTGCCAGAACATTTTCCATTATAGCCTTCTGCTCATTATTTTCTAATTATTAACTCATAACCTGTTCTAAAAGTATGGTGGGTACTTAAATTCAACCCTTCATTCTAGGCTAGACTAGAAACCTAGCCAAAACAATTAAGTCAACTGTATTAGCGATAATGGTTGTGTAATAAAATGGAAATAATACTAATTCTATTCTATTAAAGCATGGTTTATTTATGCATATCTTAGGTTTCAAGACATTCTCATTTCCACTACGTTGCCAGTTCTTAATACCAATATTTTTTTACTGGAAAAAGCCAATGACCTGGCTCCACAATTTATTTCAGTTTTATTACCGTGAATTCATTAACCCTCTTGTTACTCTGCCAGAGAGTGACGCTTCAATGTTTTACTCGATCTGGCTATGCCACACAATTTTACTTGTCTACAGAAAGCCCTAGGAGGAAACGGTTAAGTTTGTTTATTATGTTGCATGATTGATCTGCACTTGCCTACTTGAATGCTGATTAGCTACATGTAATGTGCAGGTCCATACTTCACCAGTGTATGGACAGGCACAAAAAACAAACTATTTGTGAAATTATTTGTGAGTGAAATTAAACAAAATAACAAAAAATGGCCAACCAAATCAGGTGAATTAACAGACAAAGATGACGTATAAAAGGTATACTTGGAGACAAGGTACACTTGAGAAAGGAAGCAAGCCATTTTAAAATGCCTGGCTAATCTTGCAACACCATCAACAACATCAACAACATTGTTATAACAAAGTCTTACAATAAACCCTTTATTGTAAAACTCAGTCTGACAAAGCATTCTAAGAATGCATTGTCATGCTTATGTGTTACACTTCAGTTTAGGCTGCATTTTGTACTTTGCATTTTGTAGTGCAGCTCATAAAACAATTTCTTTAATAATAATATACATAAAAAAATTTCTCAATTCTGATTGGTTTAGAGCAGTGCAATTTATAGGAAATCCCAGTGCCAAAAAAAGGAAATCCTTATGAAAATCAAAAAAGGAAGTCTTTAGGCAAATTAAAATGGTAAAAACATTGAATCAGTTCTATTCTGACACGATTCGAAAACAACATGCAACTGTGCATGAATTTTGTTAATTCAATAAATTATTTATCATATAATTATGTAGCATGTGTTACTTAATTTTTTTATGCATATTATTAATAAATAATAGGATGGATTTTCGTGCAATTTGGAAAAACATGCACTCATGAGTTTTTCAAAGACTTCAAATTGCACTCATCCTTCGGATATGTGCAATTTTGATAGTCTTTAAAAAACTAACTCATGCATGTTTTTTTCCAAATTACACTTAAATCCATGCTATTACCTATACAAACATGTACAAAATTAAGTGCAACTTATAGAAAAGGGGGCTGGTAGCCCAGAATTTACAGTAAACATTTGATGTTTAAATGCTGGATGTTTTCTTACTAATCACAATTAAGAAATCCATCTTAAATGTTCAGTTAACTGGTAACAAAAATTTTGTGTACATTTTTTGTACCAGTGTACAAGCCAATGAAATTTTTTTGAGTTTATTTTGGAAACACAAACTATCAGCTTATACAATGTCAAATACAGTAATACCTTAATACTGCATTTTGCAGCATACAAGTCACATCCAAGTGTAAGTAGCACCCCAATTTTTTTAACTAAACAATTGGTATTTTTTGCTACACTCAGTTACATGTATAAAATGACAAGATAGTCAAACAAAAAGCAGATATGCAAATGTGATGAAGTCACATCCTCAAGATCTTTTGGAAACTTTGGCAGTGTCTCAATTTTTTGATGAAGGACAAGTTTATGCAGCTTCATAAAACAATTGTGCCAACCTTGTGACCAGTGAAAATATATAAGTAAAAATATAAGCTTTTTTCTTTGAGAATAAGCTGGTTTTGCGAGACAACAAACTGGATGCAAACAGCGGCTTTCTTCAACATACAATTGAAATTGTACATCAAACCATCTATTTGACTGGGATTTTTAAAAGCATTTTAAAAAGATTTGATTGAATTAAATTTGTTGTAAATAAAAATTAAATGCACACATGTTTACATTAAAAAATTCAATATGGCGTTTGTTCAAATGACCTGCAGTGCAAGTACTGGATACTTACTTACAATATACTGTATAACCTTTTTAGTACCAGTGTAACTTGTGCCATAATTTCTAGCATATAATTTTTTTGCTAGAAATGTGACTTACTATTTAATGGTGTAAAACATTCTGGTATATCTGGTACCATTAGTAATTTAACTTTAACTGTAAATTTAACTGTAGCAGCTACATGTAGTAAACTGTTATAAACCAACATAATATTAACCCCTCAGGTTTTGAATGTCTAATGGGAGATAACCTGCTCATCAAGGAGAGAATTCTAGCAGTCAAAGGCTTAATATTAAAACAATTATACCCATATTGATAAATACCTCAAGCATCATTTCACTTAACAGGCCATTTTTCTCAATTTCATCTGTATCGGAAGATGTTTTTGAGGGTAGATTACCTGAGAGACAAAAAAAACAAGTTACAATAAGTTTAAAATAGTACATGTATAACATTTTTAGTATGTTCTGTAAGCCAACAACTGGTTACCAATGCTGTTAGTCAAATGTAATAGTATTCATTAACTGGACTCTAGATTAATACACTGTGCAGAGACAACAATGCATGTAATTACATGGAGGAACCACAGTGCTGGCTGCAAACAGCCTTAACAGACTTTACTTTGGCTAACTAGGCCAGATGTTTCTACTCACCCAGGGTAAGATCCCATGTCTAGCAATAGGTTAAAATGTTAAATATTAAAATAAAAAAATAAAAGCAATGAAAACAAAAAGTTTGACTTGTTTCTGTCACATGACACATCAGTGAAAAATTCAAAATTCTTCTTACTATATTTTCATTGCATCAAACTTTAAGGCAATTTAAATTCCAACCTGTATCTTTGCAATCCTTGATTTACAATGCAAACGAAAAGTGTTGTGTTTATTTGTTTTATAAATATATTTGTTTAATTCTTTTACAACCAGTAACAAGTTCTCCTTTAAAGCTTGCTGCTTGGTGGGTAATAAATAAAAATTTAAAATACAAATAAAATAATTGTAAAAATACACATTTCAGTTGGTGTTCCCAGAAGATCTTCTTGATCAGGGGAAACTCAGTTTACAATTTGGATTTTTAATGAATTGCTTGAACTGGCATTAAAATATAAACTAACAGCATTAAAATGTGTTTACATAATAATGTCAGTCTATGACCAATGCTACCTGTCAACTTTTATCTGCAACAGAAAAATACCATTTCTGTGATAAAGCCAGTAATTTCACTTTTTTACACACCATTATTTCCCAATCTATTGTAGTCATTTTTCATGAAAAGAACTTAGCTTTGTCACACACATGGCCATGCATAAATTAGTGGGGAGATGACCACATGCTAAACCGCAGAATGCTAACTTGAGTCCATGAAAGTTGTTTGCCACAAATTCAGTTTGCATACAAAGTATATTTGTTATATTCCGATCACCTTTACAATACTGCTTATACCTCACGTGGCGGCAACAGCAGCTGGTTGATGTTAATTGATGATGTGAAATACTTCATGAAAGTTATTTATATTGTATCAAAACAAACATGTAAATAAACCCGCACATGTGCTGAACAGACTGGAAGTCTTTTAAAAATTAATGTCATTAACTACCTTTAAAAAAATTCTTTGTCCTCAAGTAGCTTGCACTCAAACGTAAAACTGATAATTTATCAAGTTTGGTAATTACATCAGGTGGAAAGGGAAGAAGTTTGGCAAGGTTGTCCAATTCTACATTCACTCGGTCCCTATGTCGCTTTGAAGGATTTAATGATCCTTTCAAACTACAAGAAACAATAAAAAAAAAGTATAAGGTTTTGTTGTCATTTACATTGCATATACATGTAGTAGGTAGGAAATAACAAAATGGAACAGGGTTGGCTGATGGCTCTGTGCATGATAATCCTGGGCATAACATCAATCAGTATCTTCTAGCTAATTTGGCATTTGTGTCTTGAGGTGAAGTTAAGGGTTCTTCTCTAAAATGAAAGGTTGCTGACATGGGAAGGAAGCCAGTTATAACAAGATAAGCTTTGAAAAGTCCTGCTAATATGGTAGGTACAGGTATTCAATTTTTTTATGGTAAACAGAACACGAGCAATGATATTTACTGTAAATGAACTCTATAGTCACATTTACATTTTAAATTTCAAGGAGCTCTCTACTACTGAAAGAATCTTTGTTCTGGTTTGGATAACTTAGATTTAAAAAACATTATTTAATTTAATACGCTTTGCCAAATTCACATAATCTTATACACAAACATTAACTTCACAAGGTAAACATACCATGTGCATGTCATGTTTCTATGTGCTCTGATAAATGTTTTTCCTAATATTAAACATTTTAGTCACAAGACCATGTGTAATATCACTGTTTACTACTCATACTATGCATATGGCTTGTTTTTAATTGCAAGATTATAAAATGTATTAAACTGCACAAAACACACCTGCTTAAAATGGTTTTTATATGTTATAAACTATATATATATATGACTTGACTTGAACACCAACAATAAATTCATAGAAATAAAAATTGCTATAGCAGTATTTACAACTTAATAGTAACAGTAATAGTCCTTTGGCATTACATTAGGCAACACCTCTAATGTCAGTATCACTGAAAAACCTTTCACCTTTAATTTGATATTGACATCTGGTACAACAATACTTTGTGTTGTACCTAATTTTACAATTCTGAATCACACAAAAATTGTGAAAGTTGTTTTCCCATCACTATTAAATCCTGGTAGCCTATAAAAGCTTTTAACTTTATCACTGAAATACACTGTACCAATACAAATTTCTATAAATCATTCATGTTCCATTGCATCTACAACATACCCAGTTACTGTACATCTTCACCATCACATTTACCTAAGATGTAGTTTTTATTACCATACTGGTGTTTTAAACAAATCAGATTAATTTGCCTCAGTTATGCCAAATTTAATTCTCAAAAAAATTGCATTTCAATCAAGCCAACCTCTTCTGTTTTTATACTGACTTTTGACACACAATTCATCTGGATTAACTAATTGGTTTAACCCTTTCACGCCTGTATACGGAATTTTCCGTATTACGTAATTGACACCATTTGCACACGTACGGAATTTTCCGTATTTTGTGGTTGCTATGTTCCAGCCAATCACTGCTCGGCAGCCTTACCATATATGGGGAAAC
>JAOBAZ010201092.1:0-17936 GCA_026546875.1 Pteroeides caledonicum
TATATATAATTGGGTTTTTTATATATATATATATATAATCGGGTTTTGCAATCTTACTTGAAGATAGCTCTTAAATTCATTTTTGGTAGGATCTGGCAAAACAGCCGCTTTTCTTATACCAATCCTGAGTAGGATATTTGAAGAAGGCCCACCACCTCCACCCGATGTAAGTATAAAATACTTTAAATATACTAGGCGTACGAGTGTATAACGTAGCAAAATAGATTCAAAAAAGGAGATTTTGTTCAAAAAAGAGATAATTTTCTGGTTATTGTGATACTAAAACTGAACTGGGTGCGTGTCTAAACAAAGGTAAATTAAAACGTAAAAATGTAAAAAAAAATTGACGCTTGGCTATATTGTGAAATAACATTGGCTACACCATTCGTAACGTCTTGACTCCTTCAGATGAATGTTAATAAGTAGTTAAGTAGTGCCCACAAGGTAAATATAAGCAAGCTAAATCTTAAAAAATGTTGTCATAAAAAGAACGCCATATGACAAATGACCTCACACCGTTATCGCAATGTTTTGCATTTGCTAGCTTTTAACAGGACAGGGCTTACAGGATTACCGTATAAAGGCTAAAATATCACCTTGGTAGCATTTTCTTTCAAATTTCTAACTAAATGTTTTCCGACTCCGTGCCTCGACCATAGAAAAATGAAAAAAGGAAAGCCTGGTGTTTCCCTTTAAAAAGTCCTACAATCTAAATGGCCCTCGAGTTTCTCATTCTGTACGGCTTTCTATCTTGCAATATACCAGGCGCGTTTTAGGAAGCCAAATTTTTTTTTGATTTTTGTTTGCTGGGTCAACACACCTAATCTATAGAATTTGTCATTTTACCAAATAGCATTGCCCGATTGGTAACTTTTTGTTTGTTTTTTTTAACTTTTAGGTTAAACATCTGGGAAGGCGCAAACAGTTTCCTATTGCTTTAGTTCTTGCTCCCACACGTGAACTTGCTCTTCAGATTCTTGAAGAGGCCAAGAAGGTTAGGTCTTTCTTAAATCAGATCGCTAGCCACAACTACGTGAGGTGAAGCTTGACGACATTAAATTATATTAGTGATATTAGAGAACTGAAGGAAACAAATACGACAACGGTCAAGTAAATAACACATGTAATAAAAGAAACCGTCGAATTTTTATTATCACAGTGTGTATAGTAATTTTTATAATAGTAACAGCGAGGATATGTCGTTAAAATGTTTAGATGTAGGTCGAACAAGAACGGCATTTAGAATTACTCTTGGGATTTAAACGTATTAATGTAATTTAATTGGTAAATTAAATTATTACGTTGTGACCACTTGGTTATGATGGGGACACAAAGTCCCTATTTATAATAGGTACACGAAGTTCCTTTCGTAACAAGGGAGCTGATATTAGTTTGTACTAAACTGGTGTGAACGCAGTCCAGGACAGAATTTGTGAATTCTGGCGTTCTTTTTCTAATGTTAGTGTATTTCTGATAGTTTGCATTCAGATCACACGTTCGCCCAGCTGTGGTGTATGGAGGCGCTGATGTTGGTCAACAAATGCGTGATTTGGACCGTGGTTGTCATCTCTTAGTTGCTACGCCTGGTCGTCTGGTAGATATGCTTGATCGTGGCAAGATTGGCTTAGATGTCTGCAAGTAAGAATCCGTGTTAACCTCGTTGTTTTGTAACATCTGTAACAGAAATACTATTTTGAGAACAAGAGTATTATTGTTGACAGATCGTTACAGTTGAGGTCGGTACAGTTGTACGTACTAATCGAACATTACACAACTGTTGTCATAGCGACCTTTACACGTCTGTTAATTAGGCTGGTCCAATTTAATTGGTTTGAAAATATGTCTGTGATTCAATTCATCTATAGCAAGCGGGACAGCCTGGTTATGTTACTTATTGTATTTTTAAATAAATATTGCTATGGAAGATAGATTCCCATTACTGTTTCGAATTCTAGACGTTTTGAGTTCTTCTAAGGAAATATTGAAAGTCGCTTTTTTACCCTAGTTGCAACTAGGGTAAAAAAGCGACTGACACAGTTATTAGAGAACATGGTTTGGAAGCTCAATTTAAATTCAATAAAACTCATGTTATTGTCCAGGTTTATGCAGAAATTTACCCCATTTTCGTCACGAGGGTATTGTCTAGGAACGTAAATGACCAATAGGAATAATTTGACGTAATCATTCACAAGATTGAACAATGAAACTTTGAAGTACTGTTATTGGTTAGTCGTCCCAAAATACAATGAACATGTGACGAATAAGGAACCCAAAGTTGAATAAACGTTGAACAACATAGATGAGTTCTATTGAATTTTTAGTGAGCTTCCAAACCATGTTCTCTAATAACTGTGGTTGCAACTAGGGCAAGAAAGCGACTTTCAATAATTTTTAAATAACTTTCAATAGGACTGCGGCGCACATTCTACATGTCAGCGGAATATTTAGTAATTTGTGATATACGAGGTAAAATTTTAGAAAATCGTTAACTTATTTTTTCCGTTCTGCTAGCATCTTTTGTTCAAGTTACAGCAAGACAGTAGACCACGTTTGCATTTTCTTTTAGCATAAAATTTAGCATTACTATTTGGTGATTATGACACTTTTCTCGTATAGTACGTCATGAATTGAAGAAAATTCCGCTGATAGATGAAATCTGAGCCGCACAATTTTCTTTAAACGCTATCCCTGACTATAAAAGGAGCTTCCTTAGGAAAGTACGCACGTCATTGGTCGTCAACGCCCGGTCGTTTAACATTGGACTTAGCAAGTTTACTATTCAACGTGATTTACCTTGTTTGTGTTACACTGATAGTAAATAGTACGATTCAAAAATAGTAAAATTCATACAATTTAACAAATCACAATGAATATTTTAACCAGTTTCACACAAAATGAACATCTTGCTAAACAACTTCGTTATATCAGGTTATATGAAGAACGGCAACAAAAAAACAAAGTTTTCAAGCTTGTATCATGAGTTATACTTCAATTTTTTTGCAACTGGGCGCTAAAAAGCCGCTTTGATCGTATAATTTATTTTACATAAACTCATGACCCAGTTTATTAGTTAAATATTTAGTTTTTATTTAAATGTTAAGTAAAAGGCACGTAAATGTTAACATGTGAATATTTTTGAACCGTAGCTGAATCAAGCGCCATTACCAATGACGCCTTCGGAAAACGCTCGACGACCCTTCGGTCTCGTAAGTTTCGAGAATACACACTTCATTTTTTACGAAGAAAATTTCGATTATATTATGCACGCCATTTCCCACATAAGTATTTCCAACACCTTTAATGGAGGTTGGTTATTCTCAGGGCTGTCATTAAATCCATCGAAAACTCAACTAGAATATTAAAGGGAAAAATACAAAATATTTTTAATATATGTTGGGTTCTTATAAATTTAAAGTTTAATAGTGTCTCATTACGCTGCAGTCTTGCAATGAAATTCGGTTTGGCGTGGCATGGCAACTAAAAGAAATTGTTCTCGTTAGGTTTCTTGTGTTGGATGAAGCTGATCGTATGCTTGACATGGGCTTTGAACCACAAATTCGGAGAATTGTGGAACAGGATACAATGCCTAAAGTTGGCGATCGACAAACTCTTATGTTCAGTGCGACGTTTCCGAAAGAAATTCAGGTAATTTAAAATGTATATGTGTATGTATTTAACATTTAAGGAAACAGGTTCCCTAATTTAGTATCTTACACCTTTTCCCGGTGTTTCACGAAATAGTGTTGAAATAGCAAGTATAACCTCATTGTAATACTTTTATTTTGGCTATTTTAATGCATTTACAATTTTGTGCTACTTCAGGTTCTTGCCCGTGACTTCCTGAGCAACTATATTTTCTTGGCGGTTGGACGAGTGGGCTCAACAAGTGAAAACATAACACAGAAAATTGTTTGGGTGGATGATGTAGACAAAAGATCTTTTCTTTTGGATCTACTGAATGCATCTGGTTCGTACAATAGTTTTCTACTTACTCCGTGTATTATAATAAAAAACAATTCGTGGAATCGAAATTGTGATGTCATGTGTCTGCATGCTAAGCATATATGAGTATACTTTATTCAGTACGTGTACGTGCAGGTGTTACATCCGGCCTCGAAATGTTTTGCAAACTATCCACGGCAACAGCGTCAAAAATTGCCCTAAAGCGTATCAGCTATCTGCGGCAATTTGGGCAGTTTCCACGGCATTATTTTCAAATTGATAAAGAAACAATTTTAGTGTAACACTGTTACTTTGAGTTGTTGAAAAGCGAGAAATAACTTCGCGTAAGCCTTTGGCATACCTAGAATGGTAAATTAACCATGATTTCAACAATACTTAAGCCAAATGCTGTATTTTACAAGGACAAGAGCATCAAATGGCATATTAACATTTTAGAGGCCAGTACTTTCCCCATTGAAGAGTAAAACCGTCTGGCGTTAGACAGTAAAATACTTAAAGGCAACATTGGTCACCAGAGAGTTAACAAATTTGTAACATATATAAGTAGTTTCTTACATGAATTATAATGAATATTTCTACTTAACTAATCGTGGAAACGCGTCGACTCGTGCGAGATGTGTAATATGCGAGATTGTGTAATTGGCGTACAATCTCGTTTCTGGCGTCAAGTAATTGTCCAATCAGATGGGGTTGGCCAGATTCACACTTTGTTTGAATAACTGGCCTGCAGTGTAGGGGGCTCACATTGCTGGTATTGTTTTGAATACACGCTTACTTTAACAAAAATTTCTCAAAGGAAAAAAATAAACACGTTATTTTCCGACTTTGCTCGGTCCGGATGGAAGAAAACAGGACCTCGGTCATAAAATGGCTCTCGGCCTTCGGCCTCGAGCCATTTCATGACCTCGGACCGGTTTTCCCCATCCGGACCTCACAGCCGGTAAATAACATATATTTATTTTATTATTGAGAGCTGATGGAATTCTTGCTTTCCTGTAATCTGATTGGTTACAGCAGCGGATGGAATTTTACGATATTTTGACCGCGGTCCGGAATCCCACTGAAAATTTCAAATTTCTCGCTTTGCTTATCTTTCTGAGGTTTTATTCGGGGTTTTATTGACAAGTTATTATTTGCAACGTTTTCGAATGATAGCTACCATATAGAGTGAATTCTATTGTCCAGTTTTTTTATTGTTTCGCTCGACAAGAGAATTCAATGATAAAATTAAACATTTCTTTTTTTTGCAAGAACGTCTGGCTTTGCCCATGCCAAAATAAATAAAAACGTTATTTAACGTTTAGGTAGGTCCGGATAGAAAAATATTTTCCCTCCGTGTCATTTTTGAGACCTCGGGAAAATGTTTTTCTATCCGGACCTTCCAGCCGGTAAATAAGATCTATTTTTTTTCCTTTAAGAATTTTTTGTAAATGTAAGCGTATATTCAAAAGTTTGGGTGAATTTTTCAAATTTTATTGACCAAATTATATTTGTATGCGTGATTTGCACACCCAGTTGTAATTTAAAATTTTGCAACAGTATACTTCGTATTTTTTTTGTTTCGATATTTCATTCGTCGGGATAAATAAAACTCACTTTCATTGTGATATCTTTCATCATCGTTATCCATTTTGGTTTGAAAAGTATGAGGTTTAGTTGAAAAATCGACAAAAATACGATGTTTGTTTACATTTTTAAAGTAAAAACCAATAGCGGTCCGGAAAAACCGGAGCGGAAACGAAGCAATTTGATTGGCGGAAACGCGTGGATACCGGACTGGAAAAAATAAATATAAGATAGGCATAGTATGGAGAGCATATTATGATAAACACATGCAGTCCTTGAAATTCTTAATGTTTGATCTTTTGTTAGCTCCAGACTCCCTTACCTTGGTGTTTGTTGAAACTAAGAAAGGTGCAGATGCATTGGAAGATTTCTTGTTTCGAGAAAAATATCCTGCTTCCTCGATTCACGGCGATCGTTCTCAGAGAGAACGGGAAGATTCTTTGCATTCTTTCAGAAGTGGAAGGACTCCAATCCTTGTGGCAACTGCGGTATTAAACATTTTTTGCTGTTACCTCATATAGATATTTATCCTAGGGTAATAGAGTTTTCATTGAATTAATGTCGAAATGAATTATGTCAGCATGAATTATTGTAAGCATAAGTCAATGTCGTCGTGAATGTAAACATCAATAAACGAAGTGGGAAGACTTCCTAATTTTTGAGGCTGAAGAAAACTTGTATCCTGGTTGAGCGCTGCAGCATTTTTATCTTTTTAACTAATCTCCAAAATGAACGCGAAGTACAGTAGGTGGTAGTTTTTTCGAGAATTTTCCATTTAACTAGTCTTAGTTAAGTTAGCTCAAGTTCTTTTACCATTGAAGTGGCCAAAACATCAAACTCCAATGTACGAATAGGGAAAATAAATGACCATGATAAAAACGATGGCAGATGTACATTTTACCATGGTGCCCCGAGGTCTGAAATTGTTTCAAAAAGATATTGAAGACAAGAGGTTATTTTCTCCCTTGTATAAATAAAAATGTTACTCCATCAACTGTGATGTTCTCAACTTTTTTCAGCTATTTATCCTTGTACCCGAAATGCACTCTAGTAAAATGTACACACCGCCATCTATTTCGCTATGATCAATTGTATTTACTACAATTTAATAAATATGTTTTTAACCCAGGTTGCTGCTCGTGGATTGGATATTCCCAATGTAAAGCATGTTATTAATTTTGATTTACCAAGTGATATTGAGGAATATGTCCATAGGATTGGACGTACAGGAAGAGTGGGCAATACAGGTAACTTGCTTGTACATAGATGACAGCACCAGAACTTGAACGTCGTTAAAGGGTGCAATAAAAATGTCTTTTGCCATATATTTATTTCGTTAGAAAGACTTTAAAATGATATGTAATGTACTTTACAATATTTGGTATCTTGTTTAACTCTTGAGATATTGTGGTCAAAAATAGCATACTGTCCGCCATCTTGGATATTCACGGATGTGCAAAAACATCACAATCTGGGTCACGCAATATTGTTTACTTTTAAAAATTAGACGTTAGTGTTCGTCAAAAAGTGGGCATTTGGAAGGACTGGAACTTTAAACTTCCCCAACAACTTTTCAAGTACTTCACAATTGTGTCATTTAAAACTTGTTGAAGTAGCCTTACCCAGCCTGTGACGTCACGTAAATAGGTAAAATCATGATCCCAGATGGCGGACATTTAGTTATTATTAAAATATCTCAAGAACTACACCGGTATGAAGAAAGTGTAAAAATTGTTATATACCATTTTGTAATAAGACCTTTCAATTTGAGGGGAAACTACGCGTACAAAAATATTGTTGCTCACTCCTTTTAACAACTAGTTCACTTAACTATTCTATAGTTTGATAAACATAAGTTTTGTTGCTAGGAACAGTGTATACCCAGTTAGCACTATATGTAACTGGAGATCTTTGGATTTTCGCCCGGCCAGAAAATAAAGCCAACTTTTATAACTGTAAAACGTTATTTCCAGTTCCTTTGCTCGTTCTTGTATGTACTAGACGTATTTATACGTACGCCTGAAAACAGATTCGGTAATTCAAGAGTTGGTTGATTTAATCAATAAAACTTTTTAAAGGCTGGGGCAGCACTAGAGCAAAATTAAGGATTTAGTTGCTGTCTAAAATTTTAAAGATGTCGATTTGCTGTCTTCCTTTAGGATGTAAAATAAACAAAACAGGAACAAATATAGGCCTACGAGTGAGAACGCTTTGTCGTTTCATGCAGTAGCTAATATCGCAAAAAACTTGTCGCAAAAAACACGATGGTCAGTTTTTGCGAAATTCTCCCACGTTCGAGCAGAGGCATGCTTTATTTTGGTGGCTCAAAAAGAAATACATGGCGAAAGCTTGCGCATCGAAGAGCGATAGTGCCGGGCTTAAAGTCAAATACTGAGGCTCGCGACCGCGGGGAGAAGTTAGAGTTGTTACAACGTCTGGTTTTCTTGCATTTATCTTCATTACTGTCATACAAAGCCATCGCAAATGTTGCAGTTATAATGCGAGAAATTCAAAATGGCTAACTCACAATATATCAATTAAAATTGGGGATTTAAACAAGCTATACGTACCTCTCACATCTCGACGCCATGATGATAAGGCTAAATTTTGAGCTTGCAATGCCCTTCTTCAACCGCTTTATGTAGTAATTACGACCATTTTTTGTCAAAAAACGTCGCCTTCGGGACAGTTTTGTCGGTTTTGAAGTGTAGAACGAAAATAACCGGACATTTCCAAACTCAAATTGAAGCTTCCTGTTTTAGAATTAGTATTAAAAAGCACTGATGTCATTCTGAGCTAATCCGGGGAATGAAACCACCATGCACTATAGGAAAAAACAGCCATGTAAGACCGACAAAATATGATGATGATGATGATGATAAACTTTATTTAACCACGCTAACATTGTCAGCTAGAGCTGGTATCCACAATTGGCGTGCCAAACAAATATTTACAAGTATAAAAGAACGAAAATATTTACAAATATTTACAAATGTATGCCACTATCCTGTTAGAAAAATCACAAAATATCTCACAATTTGAATAAAGCAGAAACAGCATTTTTAAACTTTGAAATATTGTGCACTCATTTCCTAAATTTATCGATGGCGTCCATAGCCTCTTAAAAACCACGTGACTTATACAAACGAGCGTCTTTCGTTTGGGAGAAAATACGCAATAGCTGATGATCGTGAAAACAATCTCGGAATCATAGATAATGACAAAGTTGTGCTATCGTATTTATCTCTTAGTAACTGATGTAATACGAGGTGTAGATAAGAAAACCAAGCTGGTCCAAAACCAGAAAATATCTAATTTCGTTAATCAAATAAATTAAACCTAATTATTTTTGTAATTAATATTTGCTTTTGGCTAAACGTTTGCTTACGATTTTACAAAAACAAAAGATGGTGGTAAACTGAGAAACGGCGTTGATAGCTCTGTCTTTCATATTACACAAGCATACAATTTACTGCGGAGGTATAGATGAGATACCATTTTGAGTGTTTGCACGGAGAGAACTGAGTCACACTCAAACTCCAACTGGGATACTGTGAGATGATGTTCAGATCTGATATTCGACTACGAGTTCCATGACTTCAACAGACAAAGAATCAAAATGGACGAATCAATTTCTGCTGCTTTAATGTTGTACTCTCAAGATTTTGTTTTACATTTTTCTTATGTTTCTGAATATCCCATGACGGCATTGCGAAAATGCAGTTTAACTGTATAATAGACAAATATCTTTTACATTCTAACACATCGTGAACGACTGTAAAATATTTTATAGCTAAACTTCATTCAAAATCAAACACAGAACACAATTCAGGAAGCGGGCATCTCTTGTATTTGACGTCGAATTTTAAGTTCCAACTTAAGAATGCATATTTGACATTGTTATACAATATATATAAGATTATAGGATTATATATAAGATCCTGTTCGAAAACTCAATAAGGAAGGTAAAAGATAGTATCTTCAGTTATCTCTAAAGTAAAAGTTTTGTTAAAAGTGATTATCTTCATGTAGTATTACTAGGAATGAAATAAAACGTCAACCTCTAAGGAAAAGTGCTGTAACATTAAATTTGGGGCAATTGAACCACACTATTAAAGAGCAACTCCATCAACCTGACCATAAAGGCTGCAAGCGAACTGTGCCAGATCACTTACGATTTCCCCTAATAAAAATAAACGGCTTAATAATTTGCCAGTAGCATCTGAAATAGTGTTGGCACTAAATGAATGTTTACTGTGAATCAGCTTTGAATCTTGGGAAACTTTTAATGTTGGGTAACCAAGGTTTTGAATGTGAGGCTCTCGGGCAAATTATAATTAAATAAAAAGTTTTGAATGTGAGGCTCTCGGGCAAATTATAATTAAATAAAAAGTTTTGAATGTGAGGCTGTCGGGCAACTTATAATTAAATAACCATGTAAATATTTCATTTAATAATTTTGTAAGGGAATTGCTATGTAAAAACGTAAAATAGCTGTCATGTGAGTTGTACCGCTGATCCACCTCGGTGGTGTTTTTAGTATTTGGTAGATACGTTTACGATAAGTTTACCTTGGCTTTTGTCATATTTATTGTGGTAATTATTGTCGGTCAAAATATTTTTGGATTTGTTCCAATATGATTTCAGTCCTCCAACCTCGTGCGCCTTAACTGGCTCTTTCACTCTTGGCTATAAATATGAATTATAGAAAGGTTTGCTTGCTTTCCCTGTATTGGAGATAAAATAGTTTTGAACATGGTTCAAGCAAGAACCTGGAATGAAGTGATGTTCACTAATCGATGCACGTTAGACCGAGCAATGGTACTGGAAATGACGTACTACAGTTATCGTAGCTTGGCTTCAGTCTCTCCAGCTTACTTTGTGTTAATAATATTAAAAATCGTTTTCTTGATAGGTTTGGCAACTTCGTTTTTCAATGAACGTAACCGGAACATTTGTAAAGTTCTTGTTCAAATATTAATGGAAGCTAAACAAGAAGTACCAAGTTGGTTGGAGTCCATGGCTAGTGAAACTCATAGTGGGGGTGCGCGAAAGAATTTTAGACGGTAAGATTACAATATTTATAAAATAGTGAACCTAAAATAAGTACAACGAATAATTTTAATCAGTTGACAACTAAATATTTCCTGGACAATTTTACTTGTTAAAGGGGAGGTCCAACAAAAAACTAAAATGTGATATGTTGTTTGTTACGATGAAAAAACGTGCTTACCTTTTGTCCGAGTGCAAAAAATAAGGATTAATAAAGGAATTATAGCCATTTTTCTGAGGTGATGGCGTCAGGTTAGAACCCATGCTTTCCGCGACGCCTTAGTGACGTCAGTGGATCCCGGAAACAAATTTACAAAAATTGTTTTGGTATTCTCGATCAAGCAAAAGGTTATTTAATTTTAGTATATGTTTTAGATGTACCTTGGTATAATAGTCTTAAATAGATTGCTTACAATAAAATTAATCTAGGACGGCCAAGCGATACAAGTAGATTTTACTTGTGCTCTTTTTGGCAGACGATCTCTCGCAGGAAAAAACAATTTGCTTGTGGACTCACTAATATAAAAGTGGTAAAGCACAACATGACCAGTGAAGGAAATCTAATTTGCCTCACGACAACTATGCAAACAGTGAACTTCCTCTGGCACTATTTGCGACGACTTTTCACTTATCTAAGTGATTCCCTTATTTGGAGTGTGACTAAATTGCCCTGTGGGACACTGCCACACTGCGCGTTCTTTTGGAATTCGGCTAAGATTTACACAAAATGTATAATATTACATAAAATACCTATAATAGTAGGGTCTCGACGACGGAAAAACATTCCAGTTCTTGAAAAAGAAATGGTTTGAGGTGTGTACACTGGGGTCAATGTTACTTAGTCTTTTATGTACTATATTATTTACATATTGTACATTTAAGTATATGGTATGAAGATACAAAATTAGAGAAAAAAATTTATGCGAAATTGAATTTTTTAACCTGAGTTATACCTTACAGTACAGTTAAATATAATACATCTTCTGATTTAAACAATGCATTTTAAAGGTACCTTTAATTCAGGACTTGTATTCAGTTTGAACCACGATAACAAAATATAGTTTGAAGCCATGCAATTGATACATTTGAGATAGACAGTCGCATATCTTCACCCTTAAACATAGTTTACTCAAATCCAAAGACACCGTTTTAATTTCGACCAAACTAAGAGATTCTTGTGATTTCTTCTTTAAACTTTACAGCTAAACTATTTTGATTCTTAAACATTGTATAAGCAACTACAGTAATGCTTGTGTACATGTAAATGACTGCAAATATAATCCATCAGTAGTGTGGTGTATTTGAGCATTTGAGTTCGGAAAAATCAGCCGCCTACAAAAGTTGTTTTTGATGTTTATGAATAAAAAGATATTTTTTATCAATGTGTTTATTAAGCCTAACAATTTGACTTTTCCAACTGGTTTACTCCGTACTGTCCATCCCTATCTATCTGCTATCTGGCTCTTTGTTCTATTTTTGAGTTTCATTCTCACAGTTGGATATTTTGGCTTGTGTATGTTTCTGAACGAGGTTATCAAAAGATCTCTCTCTCTCTAAACACATCCTTGTATATGCAGAAAGTTTATTTTCTTACAAAGTAACTGAGTCCATCGTTCTACGATCTCCCCTGTCCCACGAATCCAACTCCATTTCATCACTCAAAACTCTACGGAAGTTCCGTGTTGTTATTTCCGACGACGTCATTGGTCCAAGGCGTTGCGAAAAGCATGGGTTCTAGGCTGACGCCTTCACCTTGTCCGAAAAATGGTTATAATTCTTTATTAATCTTTATTTTTCACTCGGACAAACTGTAAGCATGTTTTTTCATCGTAATACACGTATACCGGGTGTCCCAAATTAAACTGGACACTGTTTGATTTAACATAGCGCACAAACTATAAACGCTATTGCTCTGAAATAAAGATTTCTGTATTCACAAAGGATTAACTTAGATTTTGATATATAACACTTGACCATACGCGCAATATTGAGGTAGATATAATTGTTTGAATTGGGAATGCGTTTTGCGAATTTGCGAAAATTGGGTAAGAAATGGCTAATTAAATTAATTTGAAACATTGCATGTTTCAAGACCTATTTCTGATAAAATATTAACGTTGATTTTAGATAAGCATCAGCAACTTTACCATTTTGTTCATCTTTTTAAACACACGTGAATGATGTTTATACAAAGAGAACTTCGAAACTGTGTTTTGAGAGAACTGCGTGAAGCAATCGTTGCCGCGTGCCGTAATTTAGACAGAGAAATGACCCAAAATGCCTTTCACGGCATGGTTCCTCGAGCGAGGTAATGTGTTCGTGTTGCAGGACACGCATTTTCAGATGAACAGAGTGTTAAATTGCAAATAAGTTTGTTGTAAATCTTCAACAGGATAAAAAATATTTAACTAGAACATAGTCATGTCTGTGCCCTGTGGTTATAGGGCTGTTTTATGCAAATTTCGCACATTTTCAAAACGGCAGTTCAATGTTCAAACATCAACAGCGCAGTGAATATTGCATGCATATTAAAGTGTTATATATCAAAATCTAAGCTAATCCTTTGTCAATACAGCAAACTTTATTTCAGGGCAATAGCGTTTATAGTTTTTGGGCTAATAAAGCAAATGAAAAAACCCGAAAGAGCACGATCCTTCATGCAGCTAAAGTAAATCTTTGTGCGAAGTACGCCATACCAAACTCGTCAAAGATCGTGACACATTCGCCGGAATTTCGTACCTCCTGCCCAAAAATGAACCCTCGCGTGATGACATTATGTCCGCTCAAATGTTTACCACACGTGCTAACTAGATCATTAACTGCTTTACCGTTTTCTACGAGGACCTTTTATAGTGACTTAAATGAAATAATTTTTAGCCAATGTGCGATGACGTCCCAAAATGGTTATAAATGATTCAGTATTACTCGAAGCGATAGAACTAACTGGACATTTAACTTCCTTTTTTGAATTAGATCTGGCAACAGTGCGTTTGGCTCACGGGATTACCGACAGCAATCCAACCGTGGTGGTGGTGGAGGTGGCTACATGGGCAATGCTGGTGGTTATGGGCAACCGTATGGTGCTGGCTATGGTAATAACTATGGAGGTGGTGCTGGGTATGGTGGTGGCGGTGGTTATGGTTATGGTGGTTATGGTTATGCTCCACGTCACAATCCTGGTAGTATGGGAGGTCGTTCCAATGATTGGTGGAACTAGAAGTACACAAGCCGTTGATTCGTTTAAGCAAGTTAACCATTTAGCAGTAAATTTATCGTATTGATGCTTGGTTCCGAAGTTATTTTGAAATTTAGATGGCGTGTCGTAAAAACTATTAAGGAGACCGACTTCTGTTTGTGAAACGTTTATTCGATTTTATCCATAAGGATAAATTGTACGATTTAGATTGAAAAGACTTAAAAAATCGGAAAAATTGGAGAAGGCCTATAGATGTGAAGGATAAATTCGATGAAACTCTTGTGTTACGTTCTGAAGTTGACGTTCACCAAAATATTGGTCATTTTAAGATGACAAATGCTCACATGACGCGGTGACAATAGGCACAGATTATGGTGAGCACAAAGATCTCAAGACAAAACCGAGTTTGGAACGTTAAACACTTTTAGAAAACTCTTTCTATAACATTTACAGCACCCGGCGACGTTTTTACTTTCTATTTTGATTTAAACCCGAGTTATTAAGAAGACTACGCGATAATCGTGGATTGAAAATCACACAATTAGGTTTCCTTGTCTTGTAGTTACGATCATGAAAGGAACTATTCAAAACAGTCGGTTAGGATAAGAAATAAAATCGTTGTATTTGAGCAATAAAGTTTGCTTACTTGTTCTAGATCGCCAAAAACTCTTCTCTGTACCATGATTATCGCTCAGCTTCTTATCATATCTGTCTTATAATTACTAGAGTAAACATGCGTCATCCACTAGAAATATTCTTCTCCTAGTGGTGGAAAGGTAATTTTTGTAAAAATAATTCAAAGTGAGGACTCGTACTAAGAATATCTGAACGTTCCCTTTCGAACTTTTTGAATTTATCCAATTAGTTTACGTCTTCTGACGTTAAGCATTGATGGTGTTTAGTATAGACATTTAAGTTTACCACAAAGCGTTTTTTCCATCAGTCTTGGATGCGCTCGCACAGAAATACGCTGCTTAATTTGTGCAGAATTACTATTGAAAATACTAAAAATAAACGTTGGCGTTTATCCAATAATATAAAACGCATTGAGCTTTCTTATTCGAAATTTTATATAGGTAGTTAGAGTTTAAAAATGATGTACTAAAGCTATAAAGTATAAAATTTATGGACGTAAGGCTCGTATTTATTAAGAAACGCTTAAACGAAATTGAAGGAACATTCCTGTTTTATAAATTATAGTACCAGGTGCATTAATGTCAATTAATGTAGAAATTAGATCATATATTTCATCTTTGTACATATAAAGCAAATTTTCCAAGTTCTATGTCAAAGACTGGATTTAGAAAGTTATGGTCTCGTATATAGTATATATATGATTTTTTGCGGAAGGTTTTGTTAAGACAGTCCGTATCGTTTTCAAAGTTTATAGGTTATTTTCGTTGTCAGCAGGAAATACTTAGAACAGTCTTTTATCTTGGAAAACCTGTTTTTATCGAGTATTCGTTAGTAGTTATATTTATTTTGTTCTGTTAATGAGTAGGCAAAAGATAAGTCAGAAGTCCTTAATTTTTTCACTTGTTCACAAGCATCAAAGACAATCGTTCAGGGCATTAAAATATTTGAATGATTCTGCTTGTTTTATTGTCTGGTTCTCATGGAGTTGATTACTGTAGCTAGTTTATGACCTTTCCACACCAGTTTACACGCCTGTTTACAAGGTTTGCTGCTAGAAATCTAAATATATTGAAAAATATATAGATAACAATCCTATTGTTTAAACAATTCCAAAGAATGCAGATCCTATCAATAGGGTTTTTCAAGTATTTTGAATTTAAAATTGCAAACTCAATAATTTGACTAACGTCCAATTGCACACGATGGAGTCTTGTCGGTCGGGATTACTAGATCGTGTTAACACTTAATGTTGTCAGTTTTTTTTTGGTGACGCATGAGTAAATGGGAACGAGGTAGATCCTAAACAACCCAAAATAGTCGATTCATGCGAAAATGCTCTCAAAAATGCCTTGCTAAAACCCCGTTTAAACAAGCTATTTTTGTGTCATTTGTCCTTAATCTCTGGAGTCTTGTCGGTCGGGATTACTAGATCGTGTTAACACTTAATGTTGTCAGTTTTTTTTTGGTGACGCATGAGTAAATGGGAACGAGGTAGATCCTAAACAACCCAAAATAGTCGATTCATGCGAAAATGCTCTCAAAAATGCCTTGCTAAAACCCCGTTTAAACAAGCTATTTTTGTGTCATTTGTCCTTAATCTCTGGAAAACGTCATCTTGTTTTAGTTTTAGCCAAAGAAACTGCCTGATTTTGTGGGATAAAGATAGGGCAAGTTCAATTCCCGTCCAATTTAACTGTCGATAAAATATTACAAAGTTGTTTTAAGGCTGTTCACACAATTCCAATAATTGGTCGTGCGAACAAGTACACAATACGGCCTTTAACCAAAATTTCTCCTGATTGGTCAATTCCATTTCTCCCTAGCGACGTGGTAGCAACTTGTTGTCTAGTGTGATCCTGGTAGAAATATTAAGTAATAAGTCATTTGCTATTTTTGGAGATATTGAGATAAAAATAATACCTAGGAATATTTCCAAAGAGTCAGAAAGGTTTTAAAGTCAAAGCTCAACGGGAAAAATTTAGTGATGGCAATAAACACGTGGGCAGTTTTCGTGATGCGATATGGTGCAGAGGTTATTGACAGGAGAGTAATGGAATTGATGGAGATAGAGATAAAAACACGAAAATTGATGACAATATATGAAATGCTCCATTCTCGTGCAGATGTAGAGCGTTTGTACTTACCAAGAGACTGTGGCATTTAATATGTGAATGTAGTAAACTGGCATAGAAACAGTACAAAGAGCGTCAAGATAATAGGGACCTTAAGCAACGAGAACATTGGCATCCGTGATGTGGACGCCATGACCAATAATTCCTGGGACGAGTACGCACAAGCCGCAGGATCAAGGAAGTGACGTTAAGCACTTTGACCTCTGTACCCCAGAGTAGCAAAATATGTAAACAAAATTGTGATAGTGTTTTTTGGCTGGTTCAACAAGTTGTCAATGGGTTCGTTTTAGGACAACCGTGCAATAAAAGTACAGTATGAGTAGTATCTCAAATTGTTGAAATAATACGCAGTAGTTTATTAATAAATTTGTTTACGTTTTTTGTCTTTTTAATAGCGTCGTAAACAAAATAGTATCAGTATTATTATTTGTTTATGTTTTGCTTTGGGTTTGTGCAACAACAAAAGCAGGAAGGTGACAACAGTGCTGTTATCACCTATATCGGCTTTCATAGATTTGTTGTCTTTAAAACATGGAGGGAAAAATCCTTGTGAGAAAAACTAATCGAAAATCAATTCTTACTAGTTTTGGTACAAAATAAACTTGAACACTAAAGATGCCTTAGGTGATTTGATGAAGAAACTCGTAACTATTTCTCTATTGCAAGCTTTTTCTTCAAAGTAACACTATAAAAACATTAAAAAGAGTTTACTTACGGTTTTTCCGATGGAGTAGGCAAAATGACGACCGAATCATCGGGTAAAAAACATTTTTAAAGCCTCAAGACATTCACGTTTTCGAGACAATGCAATACTCAACAAACCTACTTGGACACAACGCGGGCTGCGTTCGGCACGTGTTCGGTCACGAACATTGAGCAAAAATAACTTCCGGTCAACGTCCCGCACGTGAACGTTCTCGTTGCTTGAGGTCCTTAATGTTGCTAGAATCATTCACTAGAACCTTTGTAAAATAAAAAATCTCCCTTTTTCTGAGAAATGGTACCAACACGTACCAGAAAGAGTTAAGAGGAACAAGGAACTAAACTGTTATTGAATTTCACGGTACAAACCTCATGAAATAGAGGCTAGAAGACCGGACATAATGCTTCGTGATCTGCTTTATAATTGATATAGCAACACTTGCAGATGCCAGAATAGCAGAAAAAGAGAAAGAAAAAGTTGCGAGAAATACCAGCTGATCTTGGAAGAGAGATTATGGGATGTCAGAGCATAGTTACTGGAGTACATGGTTTGGTAACTCGATTAAAATTCAATAGAACTCATCATTTATGTTGGGTAAGGTTTATGCAAGGTTAAGGTCCCTTCCGCATCACATGACTATTGTATTTTGGGGTGAATGACCAATAACAGTGCTTAAAATTTCTATTGT
>JAOBAZ010201093.1:0-10197 GCA_026546875.1 Pteroeides caledonicum
ATGAAAACCAAGAGAAAAGGCCGAAAATAACACATTAAACAATTTTTTGACGATTTTTCACTATTTTTCCCAGATTCACACTCAAGTCTACCGGACTAGCGAAAAAAAAAATTGGGGTGAGAGTTGCCCTTTAACATAAAATCTCGAATACTTTGTTAACAATAATCTTCAATATGTGAAAAATTGCCTGGAAGGTTACAGTTATCATAAATGTTAGCTTTTAGTCTGGAAGTAACTGCATTGGAAACAACAAAAAAGGAAATTGAACAAAACAAAATTTATCTTGGGTGTTTAAATACGGCGGCCAGCGAAAACTAATAAGTAGATATTTCTGTTCGTGTATATAGTTTTTAGTCTTAATTATCTCATAAAATATTTAAAATGTCACATTGTTTGTTGCAATTAATCTTTTATAAGGTCAGTAACTTCTGGGAGCACAAAACAACCAAAAATATATCTCCTTCGTGGTGTACAAATGTGGCCGCCAGTGGGGTCACGCAATAGCTCAGTTCAGCCGATCCAGTTAATATAGAGATCAGTGCTGCAGCCATTCTATTTAATTTTTAATATCACTTTAATACAGTATATAATACCTAAAGCCCTAAAAAATCAACGTGTAAATCTACAGAATAAAAAATGAAAACAAATATTTTCTAATTTTAATGGAAAAGTTCGATTGATTTATTTTTTTTTTACATTTGCAGTAGTTATAAGAAAAAGTGGCGAAAGGACAATTTTATCGTAGAATACAATTTGAAGTCGATTTGAATCTTATTTCTCGCAGAACTGTCAGTTCAATCAATGTATTGGTTGAACAGTATCTTAAAATTGCTTAAATGTTTACATTATAAAATATTTTACAGACAGATGTTTTTAACTAATGATATTTTGCATGACGATGACATTTGGCAGTTTTGTAAATTGACTTAATGTTGAATTAATAAATTACTTTTTATGATAAACCCATCTCTTCCAGAGCACTTCGAATTTCGCCTTCCTAAAAACAATTATACAATTATTTTGTTTTAGAAAAATGTCCACAAACGGAAAAAAAGCACAACGCAAGTGTTCTACAATGAGCCTGAACCAAATAATATATTACATAAATTGCACTCTTTCTCTACTGGGCCGCCTGTAATCGCCACATTTCGTGTTTTGCTAAATCTAACGCCAAACGATTTTATTCGTGAAGTGAAAACTGAAAAACTCCAAAAGAAAGAGTTCATTGCCTGTGCTCGTTTATTACATTGCTTGTGAAATGAAATTTTCGTGACTCTTGCAACACTTTATTCGGTGTCATTGTATGATTTATGCTTGCCAAATACAGTGTCTGATCTAGGAGTTCTATTGAGAGTCTGTGTGTAGAGAAGGGCAATTTTAATTTATTAATAAATGTATTTTACATGGTTCAAATGATCTTTTTTCAATTTCCAAGAAATCTCATTTTTCTATTCTCCCAAAATTTTAAACAGGATACTGCTTTCAAAAGAGTTTAAACAAAAAGAAATCCTAAATTCCTTGCAAGCACAAAATTTGAAGTGTGCCACAATGACCCACGCAACGTAGTTGAAAGGGAGATTTTTGCTGAAATTGTGCCAATTTCGCAATGGCGCGCTCTAGATCAGACACGTTTGAAAATGTGGACAGACGGCGAAAAACTGTGCCTGTGAACACATTTGCAACCATAATGACGTCACTGATGACTCATGAGATATAGTTAATTGCAGTTTATTGGCAGAATTTGGCTTGGTATGCAACAAGGGTCGCCATTTTGACATGAAATTCGTTCCCAGGCATGGGACAGGTTTTGACTTCACGACCACGTTTTAAAACACTAAAATGGTTCACCTGTCATCAAGTATTGCACAAACATTACACCATGATAAACACTGAACTTAAATCTCTAAAATACTGTGATCAAAACAAGTATGATAATCTCGTTTCAAAAACTGTATCACCTACAACCACCCTCTTATAGGGTATAAGCAACAAAATTTCTGCGCGTATTTTTTTTGCCTTAATTGAAAGATCAGATAAAATGGTACATAATGACCTTTTACACTTTACTCATACATGTTTAGCTCTTGAGATATTTTGATCAAAACTAACATGTTGTCCGCCATCTTGGATCATAATTTTACTTATTTATATGACGTCACAAGCTGGGTAAGGTTACTTCAACAAGTTTTAAATGACATAACTGTGAAAAGGTATTTGAAAAGTTGTTGCTGAAGTTAAAAGTTCGAGTCCTTGCAAATTGAACGTATTGCGCGACACAGCTTGTGACGTTTTTGCTCATCCGTGAATATCCAAAATGGCGGTCAGCATGCTCCTTCTGATCAAAATATCTCAAGAGTTAAATAAAATATAAAAAAACTGTAAAGTACATTACATACCACTTTAAAAGGTGTTTCTAATGAGAAATAAATGGCAAACGAAATTTTTGTTGCACATAACCCTTTAATTATTTTACTATATCTAATACTTGCCTGTCAAGTGAAGAGCTGCAGGAGAAAATGTAATTCAAAGAAGTAATTTAAAGTAGTTCTAGAATCTATCATTCCACAACTCAGAAAGTAGAAGTTCATATTATAATGATATTCGATACATATTCTTTTTGTCCACATCAATCCCACAATGCATTTTACAGTGATGATTATTATGCCCTCTCCACCTCCGAAATCGAAAATTCCAAGCCCTGGGAACGAGGTTGCATTCTGAAGCTGCGATATTTTTTATATCAGTCCCGACAAAACACTCATTTTGTCGCTTTATACTTGAGATTTGCCATTGCCGTACATTTATTAAATGTCATGAGATATCGAAAAATATGAAGTAAAAAATTAGATTCTAAAACTACTTTAAGGTAGGCATTCATGAAGAACATGATTATACGGCAAAGGTGGATCCACTGTTTGAACAAGAATTGTTTAAAGAGCTTATAAAACTTTTAGTTATTCTGAGTACGGTTTTATTTGAAAAATTCCTAAAATGACTAAGTAACTGAAACAATTCCTTCATATTTCTTGTCGTGGTTCAGAAATTAAGTACATGTATTCGAATAAAATAGCTGTGACGTCACTGGTTGTGTTCAGCAAAGTTACTTACCTACTGGAAAATTGTGTATATCTTTACAATTAATAGATGAAATCACTCGAAACGTTGCATACACACAACAAAATGATGTGTGCTACAAAGTAATACAGCTGTTCAACTGTTAAGTGGAAACGGTTTTCAAGTTGGTGATTTTTATAACAGATTTGCACTACATGACATTGTTAAGCTGTTCAAACACTAACAACCTACAAGAGGTTACTACCGAGGAAAAAATTAGCAATAATTTAAATCATAAATCTCACAATTAAATTTTGTCTTTTAAAGTCTTACAGTTACATCATGGCAAATATAAAACTTGCACAGTGCTATTACATTTAATTGTGTGTATCCACATGCAATGTTTAGAGTGATTTCATTTATTAATCTTAAAGATATATACAACTTTCCAATATGTAAACTTGCAGTACACAACCAGTTACAGCTAATTTATTTAAATACTTAATATCTCAACAACGAGAAGAAATATGAAAATCTGCTTATACAATGGTGTCCCCAATCCAAAAATAAGTACAAATAAAACGTTGTCAATGAAAATTCTTAAAAACATGACCAAATGTTTGATTTAATTTATCAAATATAACTCAGTCAAATAAAACTTGAAATTCCTTTCTTTTTTGGCACAAAAGTAAAAAAAAAAAATAAACCCATTTTTGTACTGGCTTACCTGGATATTGAAAAGGTGTGCCCTTGATATTGAAAACAGACCTCAGTCTTTGCCAAGTTGATTTCAAGACCTCAAACACAATTTTTCTATATTGGCCAGACCTCGTGGAGTGATTAAATAACATACATTTGGCCATGCTTGAGAATACACCATACACTACAGATCCAGACTTACTTCTTGTAAGAGATCCTGGGCTTGAATTGATTTTAAGACATTCTTCTTACTGGTTTCCTGAATTTCTCCTCCAAGCACTAATTCATCCAACATATAATAAGCCTATAGAATATATTAAAATAAGTACCCTAATAGGTAAAATTTATTATATGGCAATATATTATTTTATTATTCATTGTAGCGATTTCTCCATTGGCTAGATGCAAACAGATCATTTTCCTAATCTGTCGATGCTCACGCTATATTGGCAATGGAAATACAAAACAAGTGAATAAATATCATCTTTCGTGCCAGTGATAATTTCAATTAAAAATTTGATGAATTTTTTTGTTTTCAATTACCTTTCAATTACTTTTCAATTAGTATTTTTTATTTTTTCAATGAATAATAAAACAATTATTGAATTTGGTTTTTGTGTGACATGGAAAATTATAAAGGCCACAGTTTGTGTTATCTGCCTCAGCCATGCTTAGACCTAGGCAGATAACACAAACCATCATCATCATGTAACGACATGCATATATTATTATGTTTATTATATAAAAACACATACAATGTTATTTGAAAGTCTATAAATCGAGAACTACAAAAGCTATGACAAGCAATTGTGAGGGTTTTCTTTCCACATCAGTATCTCAGTGTTCAAAATTATAAAGAAATCTTAGACATAAGAATGACATCCATGAATTTGGATGATTTTGTATGGAATTAATAGAAGTTAGAACTGTAGTTCATCACTCATCCAAACATTTTATTTGTTCAACACCAGCTACCGGTAGTGTTCATGCCCTTAATAGTAATTCTAAAGATTAAAATAATTAAAGCAAAACACTATTTCAAAAAATACCTTTTCAAAGTTAAATATTATATCCAATTCACAAACCTATAATTAAAAGACATACAGTAACAATATTGGGGAAATTGTAATATTACAAGATCACATGTACAGCTACAATGGGTACACTTTAAGATTTGGGAACTGTATGCATTGCACATATGATCTGCATAGATTTAAGCTACTTGTCAATAACTTTTGTACTAACCAATGCACCATGGTGCAGCTGTAAATAGCCACTTAACCAATGCACCACAGGGCAACCATAGCCGGTCAGATTTTATTTATTATATACCAGATTTTTAACAGATTTTACTCTGTCAGGGGACAACCTCCTGCCATTATAATGGGTTAACAGATTTTACACTGGCTAACACAAGATAATTTTCCTGGCTCAGGGAAATGTCCTAGATAGCAGTGGGTTAATAAACTTATGGGTAATTATTTGGGCTACCTAAGCCTGATATTGTTAATATGGCGTGAAATACAAAACTTGAAGAAATGTTTTTCAGTATTTAAACCCCACAAAAGATCAAGAGTTCAATTGAACCCTAGTTACTATTATACTGATTAGAAAACTAGGAGATCAGGTGATGGCTGTTATTAGAATGTTTGAATGTGAGAATAATCTGTTTTTGTTGAATGTTTGTATTTATCATTACAAATATGGATTCCAAAACAAATGATGGCTAAAAAAGTAGGCTTTACAACAACCACATTTGATTTTAGCTGTTGGTATGCTGGCATATTCCTGAAGGTTGGTTTGTAGTGTGTATCAGGGTACAAATTAGAGGCTGATTTTGTAATCTGCAAAGCATTTTTACTACATTGCAAAGCAAAGTTGCTCTATGGATGGAAAATTAATGCTGAGTGATAATGTTGACAAAATTTCTTGCAGAAACATTATAGACAAATTTTTTATTATTATTAATTATTAACAAAAAACTTCCACATAACATGTTTTTTTAGTATATTAATTTGAGTTCTGCAATTATTTGATAAAGCTGGTGGTTAACTTTCAGTTTGTTTTGACAGAGCCTTCTAGCTCTGGCAGCCAATTAAATGTCCTTGCTTTTTGCTAAAATTAAAATACAAGTACCATACTGCTAGCATGTTAGTTTATTTGTATCATGGCCTTAAAAATGTCTTTTGTGTGATTTACCACAGAAGATATATACTGTTGCAAAACTAAGATGAGGTGCAAGATGTGCTGTAAATACGAAACTAGAATATCTTCATACTCACAAGTTAGTGTGTCAAATGTTGAGTGGTGGCTAGTTGCAAATGATATAATTGTTTTAGTTTCAAGCCTGGTGAATTTGTCTATTTATTGCATATCTAATTGCTTTGCATAACTTAAATACGAACTTTAAACACATTATTATTGATCAAGAAAAAATCTGGTCCGGGGTATTACCAAAAAAATTGTGAAGCTGATACAAAGCACTATATAATTTGTACCCTGTGTATGGTCTAATATATAGAAACCATTATATTGTACTGGTTGTAATGATGATACATACACTTCCAAAATATTTATCCAGTAGTTCCACATATCTGTGAATTATCTCAAGAGTAATAAGTTCATTATCATTATTTTCAATAGCAGCAACAAAATACAAGCTGGCATATCTAAAAAAGCAGAAACAACTTATTCAGTCATTTGATTTCCCCATGTGACAGCTACTGGTTATATTAGTCACAGTAAATTGTCATTTATACAAGGCCAAAAAAGATCAACTAAAAAAGGTAATAAGATGAACTTGCTTATGCTTTGAGATATTGGTGCATGATGGTTGCACCAATATGCATAAATCTTTGGAAGGACTCAAATGTTGTTGGAAGGACATGCAAAATTCAAATTTTGAAATTTTGAAAACAGGTGCAATATTGACAATGGAAGATGGATACAAAAGCAATATATATGTACATAGGGGCATTCTATCTAACATGCACACACCTTTATAGAGATGTCCTTACAAATAAACTACTCCTTGTAAGCAATGAGTTAACCCACGTACCACAGGGCTGACCATAAATGATCACTTAAGAGATTTTGGCTAATATGCCAGACAATTTTACTTGCCCAGGGGAAACCACCACAAGCAATGGGTTAAGAAATTTCACATCATGTACACACTTTGTAGGATGCACAGTTAGTATGCCCACAGAAATAATTGCGAGCAGTGAGTGTTCACTATCAAGCAAGCTGGGACTAGGGAGCAAACCTAATCTCTCCTTTATATAGTTTTTGCCAGCTAAATTTGTTGCAAGCTTTGTGTATTTGTCATTGTCAGTTTCTGACACTATTAATTTAGTTGTTTTTATAATCGTACAACTTTTAAGAACTTGGTGTGGAAAACAGTTTTGAACACAAATATAAAATTACCAGAGGTGGCAAGAAACAAATCATGGCGTGTCGATTTGTGGATTTGATAGCTATGGACTATTAAACAGAGATTTGGAAAAATAATACATTTGTCTAGAATAGTACTTGTCACTTTAGGCATACAAACATTGTACATTGGGTCGCACTTAACCTGTAATTAACTCCTAGTTTACAATATTTCTTAAACCATTGGGGTTTTTCGCTGGGAAGTAAAATCATGTGGTGTTAACCACAGCAAAATATGTTAACTGGCCATATCTGCAGCCAGTAACACAACACATGGGTTGACCCTTTCCGGGCTAAAGTCGACTTTAAGACTAATGCCAGGCAATTTTACTTGTCAAAGAGAGCGTTTAAAAAATTGTTGCCTTAATCCTTTCCTGGAAAGGGTTGACTTTAATCATTTTAGAAAGACTACTGCAAGATAATTTTACTTACAGTACCAGGTATCAAGGGAAAAGCTCTCCTTGAAAAATGGTAAAAATCCTTGAGTGATTTCTTATTTCACAGTTTGATAACAACAATCCTTGAGTATTTACTAATATTATCACTTTAAAATTCAAAAAAAATTAACAATAACTCTTGCAATGAAACAACGTTTCTAAGGTGTGTGGAAATGAAATAGCTCATAGTAAAATGTATGTTGGAAATGTACAACTTTGAAGTATCGTAACCGTAGGTATTTTGACTTACATAACATAGCAGCAGTTCGAAATACTTTTAACATAATTAAATAACATACTCATTTGTTTAGTTAAGAGCAGAATATAATATCCTTATACTATAATAAACTTTAAACAAAACATGGCACATAAAACTACGTGACGATATCATATTGATATTAGCTGAAAACTTCGCAGCGAATCTTACTCTGAGTCCTACGCCTACGAAGATTTTGTCTGAGACAATTTTTTTTACTGAGCAATCCTAACTCTAAACTGCAAAAGCTATATTAAAAGCAACAATACCTTTTGTAGACAATTTTAAGATCCCTATACTCTAAAAAGCTACACATCTTCGGTTTTCTCGCAAGCACAGTCGATATAAGTTCCCTTGTTATTTTCTTTTTGTCTTTTTGGGAAGTTGCACTGTACCATCTTTGAAGGCGCAGCTTCCCTTGACGACTGAATAAAAGAATGTATTGGAACTACATAAAAGAAAAAAATTGGAGTGATTCTGAAAATGTTATCTGCTGGGAGGAAAGTGAACTCACCATTTCTGGCGATATCAAATATGCCGGATATACTTTCGTACTACGGTAACAAAAGCCCGCATTCTTTGTGTCTGTGGTTGCACAATTATGAAATACTTCATGGGACTTGACTATCTATGGATGTGACATGTGAAGACTGAAGGGTGGCGTGCTTCACAAACGTTGATTTGAAAACCAAGAGAGATTGGAACGTGCCAATCGTAAAATAAAATGCCATGAAACGTTTAGTACGTTTTGCTTATGGTCTAAACGGAAGTCTTTTATATATGACCAGTTGCTATGGCTGAATTTGCTAACTGCCTTGAAAATACATGTTTTTGACTAATTTACGTAACAGTTTTCATTTGTACCACCAAGGACAGACTAGCTGAGGTTTTCTCTAATCTCTTTAATTCTGATTCCTTTTTTGCTTTTTAGAACCATATGACCTTAGGAAATTAGACCAACATTTAAAGTCGGCATTACTGAGTTTAAATTATACGTCTAATTTTTCAATTCCAGGAAAACGCATAGGCACAGGGGAACAATCAAACAGTTGTGAGAGGGGGTCGCCTGAATCTTTATAATGAAATAATCGGTAACTAAAACAATTTTCCACAAAGCAGTGACGGTTGTTTATTATTATTAATTGCACAATTATATTTTTGTGGTATGGTATCATTCTTTGATGTTTGTGCTGAAAACTGGAAATATATTACCCGAAAACTGGACGGTACCCCGATTTTGGGGATATTAAATTTTATATTTGTGGTAAAGTATTAATTTACCACAATAAAACCCAATACCCCAGAATTGCTACAATATAGTGGTTCATGGAAACTGACTTACATTTAATTAGTAAAACTTTAGTCGGCGTGAATCGGTGAAAGATATCCATTAATTAAAAGTATCAATTTACTACAAAAATGTGGTTACAACGTTTGTATATGAAAATGATAATTAGTGTAATTTAAAGTAATTTAAGTGGTAAAAGTATCTAGTAACTAAAAGTATCAATTTGCTACATTAAAACATGACTATATACTTTCACACAATTAAAATCACTTACAAGGCCACATTCCTTGATTCTCATCACCGCCCGACCGTATTTTGAAGCCCGCGTGCGTATATAGTTATATTTTTTATAAAATATAAAAGTGCCGCCCTACCAAAAATCTCCCAAAAAAACATTATTTTTTATTTCATATTCGGTTCTACGTGGTCGAACTTGAACATTTCTGCAACAGTACAATAAATGTTGGGTTACCACTTGGGGGTGTAAAGGGATTGTGTGTAAAAAGAGTACTTATTTAGTAACTTTTTTGTTTGAGAGTCTCAACTTTTAATTCAGGATGTATTGTCTCTGACTTTCAAGAAACTGTTGCAGCACTGGCACTTTGTATACCTCAATCAACACTTGGTAATAAGTCAGAGTACGTTATTCTAACATTGGAGATTCGTATTTCAATTTGTAGTTCAATAATTTCTGATCCAGAGTGTTTTTATCTTCCGGAATTTCACAAAACAAGGAAATATAAACACACCTCCCTCTCCAATTTTGAAAATTTACCAAATATTTTTTTATATTTTGATGTAAATTATAAAAAAACAAACCTCCCGCCGTCTGGAAATTTTCAAAATTTAATGATGAGAATCAAGGAGTTTTTTTATGTGGCCTAAGTAAATATAACAAAACTAAAATGGCGGCTAACCGTTCAGTTGTGGAAGTTACTGACAAAGACAAGCAAGTTTAAAGGGATATGGCAATATTTTTTTTTATCGTCCCAAATGAAAGAACTCTTAAAACTATTTAATAACTTACTTTA